>JACXGM010008056.1:0-10419 GCA_016801145.1 Umbra pygmaea
TCAGAAATCCTCTGTGTGGTGGTGGTGTCTGTCTCGTTCACATGACTTGTTTTAAGTTGCTTTAGATAGCCAATCGCAGGTGACTATGTCGTTACACGCAAGTATGCTAAATGATTATTGGCTCACAGACGCTTTTGGAACCGAAATTTGGCATCGAAAGATAAATAATTTTTCGATACTCGATAGTATTGGAGTATTTCGGTCGGTGCCATAAAAGTATTGATGTTCGGTGCCCAGCCCTACCCCACACTGTGGAAATTCCTATGCTACACCACCTCTAAATAATAAAAAGATATGCAATTAGCAGCGTTATGAAAACCGCATTTTCGGCATGTTTTGTTACATTTTGTTTGCACAGACGTACCATGGCGAAATGTATATGGACAACCTGATGTAATTTAGCTAGCTAGCTTAGTAAAAAAACGAACTTATATTTACCTTACATTCGAAATTCATCCATCATTTTGTCCTTTTCACGAAACACCTTGGAGCAAAACAATGGCGGTATGTAGGGAGAGGAAAACCGGAAAAGCTACATTTCGGAAGGATGTATTAACCTGACCAATCACAGTCCTTGCGCTCTGCGTAGCCTCGATGGGCAAGTTACATTTTTGGAGAGGTGCGCGTCACTCGCTGGTGGAGGGTACGGCGGAGGGTCCGCGTTGACGCAGAGAGGTCTACGTGGGTACGCCGTCGATTTGACGCAGAACCATAAAACAGGCTTTAGACCTGGGGCCTCATTTATAAAACTTTGCGGTGGATTTTGCATCAGAAGTGGCGTACGGACAAAATATAGGACGTGCGTACGCAAAGAAATATTCAGATTTATAAAACCATGCGCACGCACATCCTATGCTGTTTTCCCTTTATAAATCACAATCAACTCTATATTTGGCGCAGATTTTGCGGCTGCATGTCACGCCTATAATTGCCCATAAATAGTCAGTGAAACGCCCCAAAATTAATATTCATTGATTGAGAAATCATGGCAAACAGAGACAGGAAAACCAAGAAAATAAACTTCACTCAATGTGAAGTAGAAAATATTGTTGGCGAGGTGGTAAAGAGGAGAAAAATTTTGTTTAAAGGACAAAGTGTGCCTATTACCAATGCCGAAAAGGCGTTGGAGTGGCAAAATGTTGCAGACGCTGTAAGAAAGTCGGACCTTGGCCCAAATAAAAAGTGGTCAGATTTCAGTCGATGTCAAAGCGTCTAGCGCTTCATCGCGAAAGTGTGTCTGCCACGGGTGGGGGAAAATTGGTTACATTACAGCAACATGTCTGCATCACAAATTATTTTGACATTGATCGAATGAAAATGCTTTCGATTAATGAAAGCATTTTCATCCTCATTTGGTGCCCTAATTATGGCAACATGAGTGCAGTCAGTAGCACCGATTACATTTGGGGAAACCGGACATTGCAAATTGCGCTTTTATGGTTTGCCTGTTCACCCGCAGTGTAAGGAAACTTTATGTAATCATGCGACACACCAAGTACACCTATTCACACGTCTGGCATAACCCGGCTAAGGGTTGGCTGTGAAATCCCAGACCAATAGAGCACAGAGGTCCAACAGGACGCCCCGAGGAAATCGGAACCGGCTCATAAGCCACTCGTCCTCGTTTGTCAGCAAGTGTTCTTGCTCTCTGAAAATGCGTTCCCTCCGAATCCTTCCATTTGCCACATCTTCTAACAGCGCAAGATCAGCCAGTGCGCATCATTACGCATTGGGTTGGCATCATGGGTTTTCTATGACCATGCTGGTTATTGTATCTGATCAGCTACAGATGTCTGTATTCATGTAATTGTAAATGGGATTATGCACAAATGGATTTAATTCCAGCTTTCAAAATGGTTAAGACATCCGTCAAGATGGAACAATTGATGGATGGAAATGAAAGGGACTAACGGCATATACATGAACACCATGATTCCGTAGCTGATGACATTTATGAACACAACTTTCCCCAGTGGACAATGAAGACATCTATCTAATCGAATGTATGTCTGCTCGGACAGACGGACGCATCGACAAGGATATATTTTAAACATGGTTTTGTTTACCGTATTATTTATGAGGATGAATTACATAACATGCCAATATAATTACAGGACATGTTTGAGTGTTCTTTTTGCAAATATGTCTTCGTTTGCATTTAAGTTGCTCACATTCTGAACACTCTCTTGAAGACTGTGAACACACTTGGTTTCTGATCACTCACTCTGAACTAGAGCCAGACCGATAAAGGATTTTTAAGGCCGATACCGATCCAAATATTTGGATATATATTCCGATATATAAAAAAATATCCAGAAACGAGTAACAAAACATAAACAGATTTCCCTAACATTAGTTCTTTGTAGTTATTTATGAGTCCTCACTAAAATTATATGACAATGCAGTTTAAAAATAAACTTGTTTGTTTTATTTTCACAACAGAACAGAGGAACATCAAAATATTTTCAAGTTCTGATAAATAAAATGTATAAAAATACAAATTTAAGATATGAAACTTAATGTCATTTGAACGAAAACACATTCTGTTAAGTTCTATAAGTTCTGATAAATAATAACAACAGCAAAAAATAAACTACATATAGTATATGAGTTAGTGTACTGAATTCGTCAGACCTCAATGGCCGCATTTCTGCAGGCAGTTTATTATATTCATATATCAGCCATTATAATTGCCAATACCTATAGTTTGGAAAATGTCTAATATCGGCTGATAATATCAGCCTGCCGATATATCGGTTGGGCTCTACTCTGAAGTCTCTTTAGCTTGTTCTCTTGCTATACACTTTCTCTTGTGCTCTGAGCACGTATCCAGTGTGCAGATTTTGCCATTTTCCCACAAAGATTTTACAACAATGAACAAGGAATAGATAACATTTTCCATGAGAATAATTGTATGTCCCCATAAGGATAGCAATTGTTTACATACAGCAAGCATGTGTTTGTGTAGTCACCCATATGTGGATTCCTGTGTAGAAATGTGTGTTTGTGTGCAGCAGCTCTTTGTGATTGTGTAGCTTATAATTGTTTAGCTTTAAGGAATGTCTTGTCTAAGCAGATTCTTGTGATTACCCCCATACGTCTGTCCATCTCTTTCTGTGATATTAGTTTAAAATGAGTGAGAATCATGAAATCCATGTGACCATAAAGTGTCTCATTACATCTCAGGTTTCGGTGAGGCACCATCGCCTTATTCCTTCTCCTTAACAACACCCTGCTATCGTGTCCTTCCCAATGTGACTCAATCCATCATGCGATGAGTGAATCCAGAATTCTAGTCTTCACAGGTACAGGTAATCAGCCTTTGTGTAAAGCTAAAGATTGTTTTCACCCTGGACTCATTCCTGACTCAATCTGGATGGAGAAAGGGAGAAGGCACCACTTACTGCCTGGTCTTTGTTTACTAGTGTTACCATCCGTGAAGCCTACGCAGAGCTTCAAATACTCTTGTGTCCTCCAGTTTCTGATTGATTAGTTAACTAAAGCCCAGATGAAGTAACAAATAATAATATTTGTAATAATTACACTGATGGTAAATATAATGGTGGTAATAATGCAAATAATAATGATTATTCAAAATAATAGCATAGTATTATTATTGAGTAATTATATCATACCATAGAGTCACTGCATAGATAGTTGATGGTAGGTCAGGTGTCTTCCAGGTCAGTTAAAGTAAAAGGAACAACATTGCTACCCCTGGTGTAAGTGAATAATAATATATTAAAACATTACTGTATTTCATACTTAGTCTTTGTCGCCACCTTGTGGTTTTAATATGGAACCACAGTTGGATTTCCTAAAGGACTGAAGAGGATTGATATGAGCACATGAGTATTTCAAAAACAATAGAGCTTATGCTATAGAGAAAGCACACATTTTTTTATTGAATGATCCAGCAATAATAAACTAAGATGTCAAACATAAAAACAAAAAAGGCAATCCACTTGAATTAACATAGATTTTTTTATAGATCTCTTCACTAACTTTTCACCGTTCCAATGTTTTAATGACATTATGCCTTAAAAACACATCACTACAAAAACGTCTGTACCCAAAAGATCTAAAGAGTCACTTGGGTACCAGCTACAGACATTACACGGCACACTGTGTCTTCTTTTCCTTCGTATGATCCATTTTTAATATCCCGACTGAATAATTCACACCGTCCTGTTGTGCCTGTGTGAAGCAAAGTCATGTGTAGTTTAGGGGCATGGCAGTTGGTTGGAACACAGTTATAAACCTGGACTCTAGAACCCTGGTTGCTGATTTGCTGATTTTGCTCTGTTTTAGAGCCTTGCTCCGGCAACAGCATGGTTGTGTGTTAGATTCCCAGGTTGGCCAGTGTGGAAAATTATGAACATGTATTATGCTCTGGATAAGAACATCTACTAGATGAATGGAGTAATAATAACATTTTGTTTAGAAAAAGTCACTTGGGGGAGTCCATTGAGGGGAAGGAAGGGCATGTCCAAAGAGCGAGTGAGACCAGCCATTGTGCCAGCCTGTTGTTGTCTGAATGTCAGCGTGGCACAGCGTAACTTGTTAAGTAATGTATTCCTAATCAGGGATAACCTCTAATCTCTTTTACTCTTTCACCTTTTGAGGTCATTGGTTCACCTGAGCGTCTTGTGCCAGAGGTCAAAGCAGGGCACCACATGAAGCCTAACATACTTTTGCCCCCCGCTGGAACATTCCAGACATCCGTAAACGGTCTCCCTGGGGTTTGGGCCTCTACCACACAGCGAACATGGACCCTTGGGGATGTTGTGGTTGAGGAGGTTGACGCGGGTGTGCGAGTCCCCTCTCAGGTAGGCCGTGGAGACGTCCGTCATGCTCGCCGCCTTCTCGTAGTAGTCGGTCACCACGTCGTCCATGTATGTATCCGTGGGGGTATGAGTGAGCTCCTCGAATGTCCGGTCGTCTTGGGGGGAGAGCAAGGAGGAGGATAAGAATGTCACTGGAGCATCTGAAAATGTACAGGGATTATTTTGTTTTCACACCATCTCGTTTCTATACCCCAATGCTTTAATCTATTTGTGTTAAATCAATCAATGGCCTAGGACCTAAATACATTGCAGATATCTTCATTGAATATAAACCCAACAGACCACTCAGCTCATCAGGATTATATCAGCTAGAGATACCAAGGATTCAGACAAAACGCAGAAAATCTGCGTTTAGCTACTATGCCAGCCGCAGCTGCAACCAGCTCCCAGAGGAAATCAGATGTGCTCCAACAGTAGTCACCTTTAAATCCAGACTAAAAAAACATCTGTTTAGCTACGCATTTACTGAATGAACACTGTGCTAAGTCCTAACTGATTACACTATATTTTATATGGTTCGTTCAGTCTCTTTAATTTCTTAAACTACTATTTTTCAAATTGTTTTCATTTTAATTGCTTTAATTTTATCTTTAATCTGTTTTAAATTTTTATGTTTTCCTGTTTATGTAAAGCACCTTGAATTGCCATTGTGTATGAAATGTGCTATATAAATAAACTTGCCTTGCCTTAACCTGCTTTCTATTTTTCTATATTTTCCAGGTTATTGGCTAGACCCAGAACATTAGTTGCTAAGCCTTCCAACTAGTAAACAGCATAATATTGGAAGGTTATCTGTAATTGTGCAGTTTTTTTCCTTTTGTTAATGAGATAGTTTATGTGATAATGAGTTCCTACCTGCTCTGAAAGGGTTCCCGTAGACAATGCCAGACAGGAACCTGCGTAGTCGTCCCATAGAGAATCGACCAATGATACCCCCCAGCTGCTCTCTGATCTGCTCTTTCTCAAATCCGCCTGACGACTCAGGCCCCACGCAGATATCTGATCAGAAGATATGTGAAGGGGACAAGTTTAGCGAAATGATTGTGTCTGTCACAAAAATCGGTAGAAAGGGAAAGAAAAAATAACAAATGAATAAAGGAAAAGCTCGGAGTAGGTTGTGTCAGTAAGTGTTCGGTGGTTCTCACCAAGTCGTCCATCCAATCGAAAATACAGTTCACAGATGCTGAATGCAATAGTGGTGTGAGCCGGGATCACTATGGCCTTGTCTTGACCTTTGGGGTTTCGGCCATCATCAATTTGAAACTGTAAACCACGGGTCAAATACGTCAGAGACATCGCATTCATCCGCTCCTCCATAAGCTGCTAAAACAGACGTGTCAAATGTCAGTGTGCCAGCACAGTGTGTGTTTGTGTTTACCCTCATAGTTGTCCCTCTCATGCCTGCATGGACAGTTAGAGAACACTGGCGCGTCGTCCGGATGCTCTCCATGACAACGCAGAGAACACTCCGCCCACTTTCTTTGGACTGACGAATCAAACAGTGATCCAGGTCCACTTTCCTACAGTGGAAAGATGATTAAACTCTTGAGAGAAAAATGACTATTACTGTTAATGAATTATGTATGAAGAAACCTAACATGGTCTCCTCACAATGTCAGCAGTGTGGTTATTATTTAACCTAGTGACATGAGACGTCATCACCATATAGTTTGTGTTAATGTCTTATCAGAAAACAATCTGAACCATTTTCACCAAATGCATTGTACCTGGAGTTTAGTTCCCTTAGTAGAGTTGGGACTTCCACTTCATGTTTGGTGACGATCCCAAAGGAAGCTTTGACGGCCACAGAGTCTGATCCGCTGATGTTGAACCCTACGTCGTTCATCAGGTGGTTCCCTAACCTACCATTCAGGGACACGTCAGATTTGTCCTCGTAGTTGAGGAGCTGGTACGATGACACACCTGTTTGAAGGGAATAACATTTAAATACACACAATGTTGTACGGGACTTGGCTACACTAACAGGAGTGTCATTGCTAACACTATGACTACTTTCTGTGTGAAGCATCATAAGTGCCTTGTGAACTACACCTAATGCACTACACGGTAATTGATTGATTTATAATGTAGTAACCTTTATTTAAACAGGGGAAACAAGCTGAGACCAAGGTCTCTTTTGAAGGTGTGAACTGTGTGACAGAAATACAAAAACAATAGCAACAATTACACTATATAGATAGATATGATCTATTATTTTTTAAACATATAAAATAGAATGGATAATACATTAAAAACGTATAATAATTTCTCTTGCTGTACTATACCAGCTGTGATCTCCTTCTCTCCCACCAAGATGTCTTTAAGGGAGAAGGGGGTTGAGGCGTACTTGGTCTTCTTCCAGAAGTGCTTTTTCCTCTTCCTGGTGACCAGGCTGAGGGGTTGGTAGCGATCAGCCTCAGACAGGCTCGGTACAGGGATCAGCCGTCCCGTATCGCCCACCTGCTTCACAAAGTTCTTAGTCGCCGCAGCAAACATACCGCTGACCAAAAAACAAGATGTGCGTCTAGGAGTCACTGCTAGAAATGCATGATAGGCACAGCTACCGGATGCTATATGTGTAAGATATTAATCCCTTTGTTTAGAATATTTAAGTAGTTTCCTCTTTCCTTTAATGAGTTCACATTGAGAATTTCTACACTATAATTCTCAGAAGGTGTCTGCCTAAACGCTAAAGTGGATCACCGTATGCTGAGGAATAATTAATAATTGAGACCATGCAAGGGGATATGGCTACCAATGTCCCATAATGTGATTGGACAAGAAGTTGCCTTATTCTTCCTGTCATGTGACCAGTGAGCTCACCTTTGTGTTCTGCTGTTGAGCCTGTTCTGATGGGCATTTTGAGGTCCCAGCTATCTATCAATACTGTTGCCTGGGCTCTAGAAATAGTATGAGAGTATAGCAATCCTGGAACAGCCAAGTGACCAGATGTAATAATTTGTTCATCTTTTACAGCGCTTTTCAAGAACCCAAAGCGCTTTATACAGTGAGGGGGAAAGCCAACCTCATCCACCACCAATGTGTAGCACCCACTTGGGTGATGCACGGCAGCCATTTTGCTCCAGAACGCTCACCACACATCAGCTATCAGATGGAGAGATGAGTAGTTATATATGCCAATTAGGAAGGAGGAGGATTATTAGGTGGCCATGATTGAAGTGAGGCCTGGTTGGGAATTTGGCCATGACACCGGGGTTAACATCACTACTCTTATGATAAGTGGGATTTTTAATGACCACAGAGAGTCAGGACACCCATTTAACGTCCCATCCAAAAGACGGCACCCTAAGCAGAGCAGATGTCCCCGTCACTGCCCTGGGGGACTGGGATTGATCTTTAGACCAGAGTGGAGGGAAGAGAGCCCCCTACTGGCCCTCCAACACCACTTCCAGCAGCACTGGTCTCCCATCCAGGGACTAACCAGGCCCAAACCTGCTTAGCTTTTTAAACCAGCAGGGCAAAACAGGGCATTATGCTGCTGTCATTTCTAGAGATGTGTCATTGCAAAGAGTTTGGGTAGGAATGTTCATGTAGAAAAGGGCAGTTCTGAAGCAGCATCATTGGGTGATCTTCAGTTCACAGCTATTTTAGTCCATTTTTTGTTCTTTCCATGTTTGAACTGTTTTAGGCAGACTGATCAGTAAAAAAAACCACCCAGAATATATGTATTGTATTGTAATGTCTGTCTGTCTGTCTGTCTGTCTGTCTGTCTGTCTGTCTGTCTGTCTGTCTGTCTGTCTGTCTGTCTGTCTGTCTGTCTGTCTGTCTGTCTGTCTGTCTGTCTGGCTGTCTGTCTGTCTGGCTGTCTCTCTGGGTGTTCAATGGAATCATTATATCCAATATATTAGTGGTGTCATGTGTCTGCAGCATGTTCAGAATACTTTGTGTTTTATGGGAATCTGGCAGCAGAAATAGACTGATGTTTTAACATTTCAAGTCCAAGGCTCGAGTCTCCACCCAAAGATCTTACAGAATATGACCTTGCATTGCCTCCCTTGTAATTTGGCTTTTTGGCTGGGGAATGAAACATAGTGTCATTTATTTATCAGAGCCTTTTTAAAACGTGGGAAATGGTTGAGGTAAAGCTATGTTTATATTCACATATGTCCATTACCAGTGACCAGGAATAGAAAATTGTTTCTGAAGGTCGGAATAATTTTCCAGGTGGGCTATTTTACAAATAACACTGGTAGACTGAAAATACTAATTGAGTTGCAAATAAGCACATCATGAATATCCACATGGAGTTAAAAGAATTCTATTTACGGCTCACTTACATACAAATGCCTCTTTGTGAAATAAGTTTACTAAGTTTATACTGCAAGAAATGTCTACCATGACACTCTTAATAAAAACAATATGCTTTGAGGTGAGGTCTGTGTGGAGTATCGGGCTTTTAGTCGCTGCATTGCAGGACAGTTTACATCATGGTAGCATCAGGCAGCTCAAATTGGTATAGCGCTGCCCGGGATTTGGATTAGATAAATCAGATTATCTACATTGCCACATCGCTCTCCAGTGAATCCTTGTGTGCAGATCATGCGCCTGTAAATTAATTCGCAGAAGTATAGTTGGTGAACGTAATCATCCCATATATGATCTGACTAAAGACTTCTGTGTTGGATGAGTAGTGTGAAAAGAATCATCCGGCTTGGCAACATGGGGTTGGATGAACCATACCAGAGCCCCGTCACCAAGCCCCATCTGTCCAGGAAGTTGCGGAGCTGTCGACAATACAGGGTCAGTGGGAAATGGCTAATAGCAATTGAGAGGGGAGAAGAAATGGCGGGAATTAAAAAAAAAAAAAATGAAAATATGCTTTGAAACATCAAAATGGATGAAAACTGAGATGCCACGAACTTAATGGAGAAAACCCTTACCTATTCTGGAGTACTGAAACATATGATCCTGAGATGTTTTGAAAAAGTTAAGTATTTTTATCAGGAATCTAACAGTAACATTTAAATCTATAATACCCGTGAGTATCATGCTAGAATTCTTTTGGGGTTAGGAGGTTAAGTATGAAAACACTACTTTGGTGTTTGACATTTTATATACCAATTATAATTCATTAGCTTTTTTCTGGAGTATTTTAATATTTCTAAAAGTTGATTTTATACTTATACTGGATTTGCTTGCCACAATGCTCAATCGACCAGCAAAAAAAGATGGTCATATTGAAATGTCATATCTATCTACTAAATATAATTCTTACTCAGGATTTTGATCTTTTTGAATGTAGAAGTATTGTAAAAGATCCTGCAAGCAACATTGTATGAAATAATTAGACCATCAAAAATTATCAAAATACCAAGTTAGAAATTTCAAGGACATTTAAACAAGACAACACATTTATTTAATCAATTTTGTTTATCACATTTTTGAGGAGTTACATCTCCACCCTCTTGTCACATCACAATCACTAAGATTATAAACATGACCAATCGGCTGTAAGTTGCAAGGACATGTAAAAATGTAAGTAATCAGATGAATGGCAAACCAAACAGATAAATTACATCACTAATCACTATAATTGGCATGAAATCTGCCA
>JACXGM010008056.1:10519-29693 GCA_016801145.1 Umbra pygmaea
AGAGAGAGAGAGAGAGAGAGAGAGAGAGAGAGAGAGAGAGAGAGAAAGAGAGAGAGAGAGAGCGAGAGAGGTTGCCGTGCTGTGTTTGGTCTAGATTAGGCAGTTGTTCCACTCTCAAGTCTACGTGGATATTATCAGATGTGCTCTGCAACACTAGTGTAGCTCACTCATCCTCCTGTCCTCCCCCGGCCGGCCTCTACTGTGTTGGGAAGGTGCCTGTCTCAGGTGCAGACATGGCCACCTCTGTGCAATCTAGGATTATTTTATGTCTGGCTGTGTCCCTTCAGGTAATAGCAGTGACCAGCCAGGATGTCCAGATAGGTGAGTAAATGTGGCTGAACTGATTGGCTGACCGTAGATTGGGTTGGCTCTGAATTTTCCCAAGTGATGTTATTATCTATCTACTGTTATGTGTTGACTTTTTTATTTATATCATTCTCAATTAACTGAATTTTGACTCGGTTAGGTTAGATAGAGCATGTTAATAAGATAATTCAACACATAATGTATGCTTTTGATACTTTTAGGCAGAGTGTGAATATGTAAATTGTATTGGGTACACTTCAGTGTTATTATTAGATATTTAGATTATTAGATTTAATAATAATAAAATTGAGCTTTAAAGTGAACGCAGTCATATTTGCGGTTTTCAGTTGATTGTTAAACACATCACTGTAAAACCTGTGCTACCTGCGTACGTCCATCCTAAAAGACATTGCATTGTGCCTTAGCAGGACAGAACATACATGTGAAGAGAACAGCAACTCACAGTTTGCTAAATATTTAGTATTATTTAAGTGATTTCTACAGCCCTTGTTGCCAAATAACATTAAATAATTTGAAACTAAGGAAAAAGTATGTGGATTGTTAGTTTCATTTGGAATAATGTTTTCTTATTGATGTATTCATTCACTTCTATTACTTTTCAAGCATTGTTATGAACTTTTGGACAAAACCGATATTAGCCCCCCTCCCCACTACAATGGCATCCAGACCCTGCTTATTTTGCACCTTGGTTGTAGGCATGGAAACCAAAAGCCTACAGGTGTGTTGTATTAGTACAAAAAGTTTCCCTCCACAAGGATAAATGCTGACATTTATTTTCTCCCATCTTTCTATTCCCCTTATTTATTTATTTTAATTTTGGTTGTATGTTTTTTGCTTACACCCAGTCAAATATACAGGACTAAAACAGGCCATTCTTAAATGGTAGGAAGTGATCTTTTATAAATATTAATTTCTCCCACCCACAGCTGTTTTAATACAGTTGACAGGCCACACATTCCTCAACACAGACAGACTCTGGACCACTCAACATCATGTCTAAATAATGTGTTAAACTGATTTTTTCATTGCTTTTCCTGTAAAACAGTGTTGAAATAACCTTAACGGATAGGGTTTTCTGGACACAAACATGGATACTGTATGTATATAGAATCTATACATTTGTTTTACACGTGCTTATTTACATTGTTAAAATGTTTAAGAATTGCAACATTAAACCTTTTACAGCCAGGGTATGTGAAAAAGTGACATTTTGAGCATGACTGACTAACTGGCTGGCTAGTCTATTTCAGTGTAAGACAAACGGTTGTAGAGCCTTATGGCTATAATGATGTGGGGACGGACCAAAACAGGCCACTGATTTTGGTCAGATGTTGGCTAGAAAGTGACCGGACACACCCTGTGAAATGATGCGGGCAGTATATAAATGACTTATACTGTCTGGTTTGCCAAAACCTATTTCGCTCTAGATGTATACTGTCTTTGAAGAGCGAAGAATACTGATTTGTTCAAAAGATTATTGAGTCCGGTTTCTCCAGGCGTTACACTTTTTCTAGGACAATTGTCCTTGTCACTTTTGCACCTGCTTGGGTAGTTGTGGTATATTCTAGGAATTAGTACTGTAGGTTTAAAGCTTGCCTTTCTTCTGGAGTGCCTGTATCTGATGCCTAGGCTTTAGCTCAGTGGACAAAAGCAGACTTGTAGCAGGCAGATAGCCCATCAGGGTTGCTTCAGGTGGGTTTAGGCCCATGTTGCTGTTAAAAAAGGGGTTCCGACAGGAACCACATATGAAAATAATATATTATTTGATTATTGGATCTTGTAATTTTACCAAAACATAATGTTAAGATAATGATAATTGCAGGCCTTGTTCACTATATTCATAGAAAAAAGGTGCGAAGATGAAACCATGTACTCTAGGATTCTTTGGTTGTCATATGTCGAACCTACAGTTACATTTGAGTCATTTAGCAGATACACTTATACAGAGTGACTTACAGTCATCTCTTTACAGGGTTTATTTTTCGTTCTGTACTGGCTGGGTCTGATTTGTTGTTACTATTTTGCAAAGCAGGGAGTTAGGGTACATTGAGCAAGTTCATTCACCAGGAAAAGACAACATAACCTTACACTGAAAATTATTAGCTAAATATTTGTCTGTGTTATTGTAGAATGTTACGCTTTCTGACAATGTTTTTATTATGCTTGTTAACACCATCTTCATAATGGTCACCTGACTTTACAGCTGAGCTGTATAGTGTAATAAAAGCCAGTGTGACGTACAGTAGCAGAAACCATGGCAGGTGGCCAAATAGGATAAACACATGAGAAAATGTGTTACAGACCATGAGCTAACCACAAATAGATTCAGTTTACAGCAATTACAGGTTTATATTTTTTTGTTATTAAAATTGTCTTGGATTAAAATAACATAAATTAACCATTGACTTTGATACAGCTAATTTGCCATACTTTGAACAAATATCATAATTTCTATGTGAATAAAAGTATAAATAAATAAGGTAAATATATTTTTTCTTAACTGTGCAGCAAGCAGGGTGTGGCCTCTTGTGTCTGTCAGAAAAGTAGCAAAGCTACGGGCACAAGCATAACCTATAATCGAGCCTTCTGTGGTTTTCCCTGAAATAACTCCTGCTTTTGAAAAGGAGCCAATGTCTTGGGGAGAGGCTCGCCCACATAATTAGTAGGCCTACTTAGACCTTTATCATATGGAAATCACTAAGTTTAAAGTTAGATTCATGATGATTTTCCTCAGAACATAGCAGCAGGTTGCCTCTGTAGCTCCAAGTATTACCTCTCCTTAACAGAGCAAATTGGGAGCAGAGACCCCGTGCATGGCGCCTGCTAATGGAAGTGGAATTGCTTGGCTTGTCCCACTTGCTGTATAATTGGTGGAATGTTTACTTGATTCACAGGTTATGAATTGCATAAAGATCACTCTTCTGTTCGGTGTCATAAACTGCTTCATGAAATCATGTTATTAACTTCAGTCCGTCGTAGACATGGGATCGCAGCGTACACTATATATTTATATAAAGGTATTTAAAAATAAGATCAAACCCTTCAACGTCAAAGGGAGATTCTATGGCTAGGATTGTTTATGAATTACAAGTCATCAATATTTTATTCTTTATGTGGACTTTTTTCAGTCAGGGATTTAAACTTTGGCTGGGGGGATGCTATGCAGGTGAGGGACAGGTTTGGTTTTTGGGGGGCCATTTTGGGGGGTGTTACGTCTGGTGGGAGGGATGTTCTTTCAGCAAAGGGTGTAAACGGGGGTATAGATGTAATGTACATTTTGTTACTGCAGTGTGAAATTTACACTGTCAGTGTGGATTCATATAGACACTGAGCCAATGTTCCCATTTCATTTAACACTACCCAGTGTTATCACTTAACACTGGTTCCATGTCGATATGAGTCCACACTGACAGTGTTAATTTAACACTGGATAATTTGTTGTGTATTTTTTCATTATTGTCAGTCTTAATACAAAATAAATAAATAAAAAAGATTTCAACTTAAAATAATTATACAGGTATGAAACTGGTGTCATTTGGCACAGAACAAGGATTTAGTATTTTTATATATTGCTCTTTTACAGCATTCATTTAATTCAGCTGCATCCTTGCTATGACATTTCAAGTGTTCATAAATACACTTTGAAGATATAACTATACATTTTTTACAATGCAGATTTTCACTGATAATAGTAGTTATTTACCAAGCCACATAAAGATGTCTGGATATTCTACCCTAAAAACAATCTTAGACATTCCTTCTCTCTCTAACCTTGTGAAGTTACTTATTTTACAAAACCCAAATTGCACGTTGCTCACATTGGCGAATATACTTGATATAACACTTAAAACCAAAGAGTTAGACATATACTTAAAGACAATGACAGCAACAATCTCATTGTAGACCGTGTCAAAGTTGCACATGTCTGCCACCTAGTGGATAAAGATTAAACAACAACAATCATTGCCAGTTTACAAAGACATAGAAAAATGTGTCCATTATTATTCATGCTAAACATCCACTTATTTCACATAACTGAGCACACAACTTGTAAAAGTAGATGTGTTAGATGTATCAATTCAAATACCGTTTTTTTTCCAGCAGGGGACAATGGAAATTGTACAAAAAATGGCAACGTCTACAGCAACAATGACATTTGGAACCCGGAGCCTTGTAAGATCTGTCTGTGTGAAATGGGTACCATTACCTGTGAGGACATCCAATGTGAAGACCTGGACTGTACAGAGACCACCACAGCCGATGGAGAATGCTGCCCTGTGTGCTCCTCTGCTTCACAAGACCAGCAGGCTGCTACCTCAGATAATCCAGTGACCAAAACAGGTTTGCTTACATAGACTATGTACAGTGGGCTGGCAGTGAAATTTGAAAATTCTCCAATATTCTGAACATTGGAATAACACACAGAATACAGGGCTCTACGCTAACTTTTTTCCCAAGGAGTACATATACTCCTAAATAAAAAACTTTCGGAGCACACAAAGAAATTTAGGAGCGCATTGAAAAATGTTCAAGTAACACAGAATTTACACTTTCTTTTTCCCAGTCTTTCTCCCAGTGTTACTTTTTTTGAGTCATGCATTATATGAATTGCTTTTGAATAAGGATCAATTCAATCCTTATTCAATGTTGATGCTTATTCAAAAACAATTCATATGATTCATGACTCAAAAAAAAGGCAAACATCACACTGATTGAATTGATCCTTATTCAAAAACAATTCATATGATTCATGACTCAAAAAAAGGCCAACATCACACTGATTGAATTGATCCTTATTCAAATAAAGTTCATATAATTCATGACTCAAAAAAAGGCCAACATCACACTGGTTGAATTGATCCTTATTTTAAATTAAATTAATATAATTCATGACTCTAAAAAAGGCCAACATCACACTGATTGAATTGATCCTTATTCAAATAAAATTTATATAATTCATGACTCAAAAAAAGGCCAATATCACACTGATTGAATTTATCCTTATTCAAATAGAATTAATATAATTCATGACTCAAAAAAAGGCCAACATCACACTGATTGAATTGATCCTTATTCAAATAAAATTAATATAATTCATTACTCAAAAAAAGGCCAACATCACACTTATTGAATTGATCCTTATTCAAATAAAATTCATACCATTTGTGGTTCGAGCCTGACTATGGTTTCCCCGGGCCTCCTGCATGAGGTGCCGCAAAATGGCATACTGCTGCTCGGGTTTGGGTTAGATAAATCAGATTATCTATCCTACCACGTTGCTCTCCAGTGACTCCTTGTGTTAAAATTGGGCGCCTGTAAATTCAATCATTGAAGTATAGTCGTAAACGAAATCATTTTGTGCATGATCTGACTAAAGGCGTCCGTGTTGGATGAGCAGTGCGAAATGAATTGGCGGCTCGGACGACATGTGGTTGGATAAACCATACGAGTGCCCCTTACCATCCTACATATGTACAAGAGTTTTGGAACTGCCAACAAGTCAGGGTTAGTGGGAATTGGATAAGACCAAGTGGGAGTGGAGAAAATAATCCAACATTTTTTAATATAATGAATATATTTCTGCTGAAACAAATTGCATTGATGCAGTTGTTGTGTCTGGGTTGTGAGTTGCTTTGCCTTTTTTGCAGTGTACGCAACTAGTAAATTAAAACAAAACCACATGAAGGTTAAAGCAAAACCACATGAAGATTAAAGCAAAACCACATGAAGATTAAAGCAAAACCACATGAAGAATAAAGCAAAACCACATGAAGATTAAAGCAAAACCACACGAAGATTAAAGCAAAACCACACGAAGATTAAAGCAAAACCACACGAAGATTAAAGCAAAACCACACGAAGATTAAAGCAAAACCACACGAAGATTAAAGCAAAACCACACAAAGATTAAAGCAAAACCACACAAAGATTAAAGCAAAACCACACAAAGATTAAAGCAAAACCACACAAAGATTAAAGCAAAACCACACGAAGATTAAAGCAAAACCACATGAAGAATGATAAGATTAAAGAATTCCCAAAATGTGACCCTGAAATTACTAGCATTTTGAAATATGTACAAAAATAAGACAAAACTACTGTTTGATGTAATTTTGTAATGAAATAATGCTTATAACAAAACTGTGTGATTCCTTATGCTATTACATTTGTATTACATTGTTATTATATGTTATGTTTCGATAGCATAAAACATTATTGCCTTCATTATTTCTAATAGGAGATATTTCTATTTCATGTTTTGTTCTTTGATCTATATGACTGTAGAGGTAAAGAAGGATGAGTCCTGCACAGACAATGGACAGGTGTACCCCCATAACCACATGTGGAACCCCAGTCCCTGCAAGGTGTGTGTGTGTGACAGCGGGACCACCATCTGCGAGGAGGTGCAGTGTGAGACCGTGGGCAATTGTGAGAAGGTGACCATACCTGAGGGCGAATGCTGCCCCATCTGTGACAGCTTCTCCAGTGCTAGCAGGAGGACAGGTGAGTGCAAAATAAGGTGCTAATAGGACAGCGCTAACAGGAGGACAGTTGAGTGCAACATAAGGTGCTAACAGGACAGCGCTAGCAGGAGGATAGGTGAGTGCAACATAAGGTGCTAACAGGACAGCGCTAGCAGGAGGACAGGTGAGTGCAACATAAGGTGCCAACAGGACAATGCTAGCAGGAGGACAGGTGAGGGCAACAAAAGGTGCTAACAGGACAATGCTAGCAGGAGGACAGGTGAGTGCAACAAAAGGTGCTAACAGGACAACGCTAGCAGGAGGACAGGTGAGAGCAACATAAGTTGCTAACAGGACAGTGCTAACCAGTGGTGGGCCGTCAGGGCCTGCAAGGCCTTCTCTACAGGCTATCAGAATCAGAAATGTAATTTTAATATATTGTTTAACTAACACTATATATATATTTGACAAAGTTCATTTAAATTAGTCTATATGGTGTTTTCATTGCTACAGTATGTCTTTTCAGTTGCCTTGCTTTTAGCGCAGCTCATATAAATGAAAGCTTTTATCCAATAAGATTTTTTTATCTGTGTTGTCTCCGGGTAGACTAGGGCCTTCAGAATCCCTAGTGAATACCGTCTGCTGTTGAAGTCCATCAGGACCATGTTGTTGATTGTCATATTTTTAACCAATCAGATTTCGACTTTACCATGTTGAGTGTGTTCTTTGACCAAGTAAAGCATCGTTTCTGTTGCTGATAGGATCATAGGATTTGCAGTTCAATAAAGTATGTGCAAAAAAAAAGTTTGCCATCCGAACAAGAATTAGCTTAGCTCTCCCGTCTCCTATTTCTTTAAAATTTCAATTTTTAGATTGTTAGATTTTTTACTTTTAGCAGAATGGCAGATGGAGGTGAAGAAGTAGCTTTGGTGGCGAATATAGGACTGGGCAGGATCGACTCTCAGCACTGGGCAATATCTTTTATTGGAACTTAACGCAAAGATGTGCTGTACAATCATGTCATAGAAGTATTTTAGAAGAGAAAGGAGGACAGACTTCCTTTTAAAATAATGACCAGCTTTGGTGAGTTTGATGGATTTTTATATATTTTTACTAGCAGGGCCTTAACTAGGGATGGGCCGATACCGATACCAGTACATTTAAGTACAGGAACGAATTATGCAATTCGGTGCTTACTGTAACTGTAGAAAACGGCATGAGGAATGCCCCAGACCTAGATTCTGAAAGCCACCTTCAGCAGGAAAGACAAATGTCTATAGTTTGCAAAACTTCTGGCTGAACAAAATAGTGGTATTTCTGAGTTCTGACATACTAACGTTAAGAAATATAACCTAAAAGAAATACGATGTAGCCTATTTATATTTTGTTCAATAGATTACAGTGATAGTACAGCTAATTGTGTACCAATTATAATAAAACAATAAAATACCTTAACAGAATAATATGATTAGGTAATTGTCCCTGTTTTGGAGAAAGTAACTTCAAACAGACATTCTCATCTTACACAAAACGTCTGCAATGCTTAGTTAGGGCAAATTCGAACACAAACTTCTATTGCATTAGCGTTTACAAACGTGTTTCTCTCACTTAATTAGGGAAGGAGACGTAAACCATTGACAACTAATAAATAGTACACATTCTTGACCTGCAATGTAAATTATGTTCTTCTGGATATGTAGGAATATTTACTTTTCTATATTTGAATTGGCTGATCAACATCTAAGAAATAGCAGATTTTAGCTTGATAAATGTGACATTTGGCATAGTTCTTAAAAGTACTCCTAACGGTACTCGTACCAGCAAGTACCCAAAATGAAATACTCTGTACTTGTACTCGTTCCATAAAAAGTGGTATCGGCCCATCCCTAGCCTTAAAGGTTCTTAACGGGGCTTAGTGCATGTACTGTATTTGTGTTCAAGCAGGGGGAGATAAACAGACACACTTCATCCTGGCGCCAGGCCTGTTAATACTTGTTAATTATTACTGCTTGCTTGTTTTAGATCACTACTGGTGTGAAGCATGTTCAGATCGTATATATATATATAAGGTCTATAGTTCAGATTCAGTGGTCTTAGTGGGCTGTGCCTTTGAGTGTCCGTGGTAAACCTGGATGTGCGTTTAATCCGCATCTTGTCTGCAATCTCTCGGGAAGATTGTTGAATCCTGATTAATTGTTCCTTCTGGCCTTTTGCATGTTTGTAGTGTTGTGACTGGGTGTTGTGAGTTAGTTCTTGTTTAATTGGTTAAGACATTGATTTTGGCTATCCCATGGCAGTATACAGTATGTGTATTGCGACATCCTGTCATACTGGGTAGTGTTATATTCTTATGGTTTCAGTCGTGTCGGGTCAATTAGTGTATTGTAAGTCTGATAGGTGTTAGAGCCTCATGTTAAATAACCTTTATCGAGTGGAATAAACTTATCTTCACTATGAATATGGGGTGCATTATATGCCGAATGACATTAACCTATAGCCCTAGAATGTCATATGTTGAGGTTATTATAATACGTTTTAATTTCGGGAAGATAGTGAAGGCCTAGGTGTAAAATGCACGGCCCGCCACTGGTGCTAACAGGAGGACAGGTGAGTGCAACATAAGGTGCTAACAGGACAGTGCTAACAGGAGGACAGGTGAGTGCCACATAAGGTGCTAACAGGACAGCGCTAGCAGGAGGACAGGTGAGTGCAACATAAGGTGCAAACAGGACAGCGCTTCCAGGAGGACAGGTGAGTGCAACATAAGGTGCTACAGGACAGTGCTAGCAGGAGGACAGGTGAGTGCAACATAAGGTGCTACAGGACAGCGCTAGCAAGAGGACAGGTGAGTGCAACATAAGATGCTAACAGGACAACGCTAGCAGGAGGACAGGTGAGTGCAACATAATTGCTAACAGGACAGCGCTAGCAGGAGGATAGTTTAAAGGATCACTCCAGATCCCTAAACACCCCAACATCATTGTGCTGGTCATGTTTCCCATTTGTCAGACTCTAAAAACAACTGCTCAATGACTGTTGTACTTCCAAAGATGGCCACCGCACGTGTCCAGAAATTTGAAATTTTGAAAACTACAGCTAGACTCAGGAAAAGCGATCGGTTGACTTCCTGATCTTTACTAGTCAAAACCACGCCCGTTTTCCTTAGACTTGCCTGTAGAACATCCTTACACATGCAAAGCACTATGGACCTTGTAGGATTCTCACAACTCAATGAATCTATTCACTGGTTTGATTACAGGCAGTTTGAAAGAATTGAACAAAATAAATAATTAGAAGGGATGTGACCCACTTGTTGGTGAGTAGTGGAGAGCACCATTTGGAATGGCTTGAGGGCCACATTGAGCTTTTGAAAGCAAGTGAAGGGCCAAAATATTATAGCGATGCAGGGTTCTTCTCACGGGGGGGGCATGCGCAGGGCATCTTGGTCGCAATATGCGATGCGAAGGTATTAAGACTGCTTATGGGTGCTGGTGACTGAGAGCAATGACATTTATAAACCTGTTCGGACGCAAAACACATCATATTAACGAGCTGTTTTGAACGCAACTCGCGTCAGACCTTTTATTTTGGGACTGCATAGTCATTGCGAAATACGTTGGTTGTCCGGGCGGCAGCCTTGACTGCAAAGTGGTGCGGGAAACCCTGCGATGCATGAAAAATAGGAAATGTTATTTCATAAAATTAACCCCGCCCCCTACACAGTTACTAGCCTGGAAAAATCAAGACCCAAATCCGGAGGATATAAGGATCTGGGATCTAGTAATGAAAATGACCCAGCTCAAGGGGCGGCACCAAGTATGCATTTAAAAAATCTCACTGTACGCAATTGGATAACACTACGACCTATCACCAGTGGTTTTTCGCTAAGCATATATGGCGGAGCTAACTGGTAGATTAAACTCTTGCCATATCAGTTCAACAAAACAGCAAAAACGTCCTTCTTAAAAAGGAATGATTTGAGTTCCTCTTCTGTTCCTCTTTTAGACAAAAAGCCAAGTCTAACTCGTTCATTGTAGTGGCCAAAGCCGTTTTAAACAACTAGTGTTATTACGATCTTACAACTGGTGTTCATCCGTAGCCAAATTGCAATGTTTACTAATGACTTTGCAGTCGCAGCGCTGTCGTCATCTGTTTAACACGCCTCTAGCACGCCTATATCAGATACACCGATGGGATTGGTGCAGCTCGGCAACAAGGGCATAGTTAATGAGCAGAATTACTCTGTGCCAGAGTAACTTGCTGAGCAAATTCAAATTGTGCTCTCGCGAGAACTCTGGATTTCCAGGGTACACAGTTATGTGCATATCCTACAGAAAATAAATGTTTTGTTACACCATTTCATTGTTTGACAGTAATGTTTTTAGTTTATCAAAATATAGTCAGTGAAAAGTACCCAACTTTGTGATGCGATATCTCCGGCTGTCATTAATCCACATGGACGAACCACTCCTCATTTGCATTGGCATTATTTTATCAGCAGAACCGCCTCCTCTTTTATTGTGCAGGATGATGTCCTCCATCATTGCAGCGTTGCTATTTTGTCATTTTCACATCCTACTTCCTGTCTGTAATGTGTTTAGTAAAAAAGGCAAAAGTAAAAAAACATGACCGAATTCGAGGCACGATAGCTCCGGCTCTGATAAACTCACATGGATGAGCCAACACTCATTCTTTTCGGCCTTCATCTTTCCAACGTTACCAAGCTTTAGTTGCTAGCATATACGTTTCGCGAGATAATCGCGATACAATCGCGCTTGACACTCTAGAGTGTCGGGAGACTGTGGAGGGTAAAAACGCCTCGCGGGCCAGATCAATGGACCCGGCGGGCCGCATCTGGCCCGCGGGCCGTAGTTTGCCCTCCTCTGCTTTAAAGCAACATGAGGTGCTAACAGGAAGGCAATAACAGGAGGATAGGTATCAGCAAAGCCAATGTGAGCTGCTAACAGGAAGGCAATAACAGGAGGATAGGTATCAGCAAGGCCAATGTGAGGTGCTAACAGGAAGGCAATAACAGGAGGATAGGTATCAGCAAAGCCAATGTGAACTGCTAACAGGAAGGCAATAACAGGAGGATAGGTATCAGCTAAACCAATGTGAGGTGCTAACAGGACAGAGCTAACAGTAAGATAGGTGTGGTGTCTTTCTACATGAGCTGTTGTGTCATTGAAACCATTGAGTACTGCATTATTGAAAATAAGGAATCCATCATGGGCTAAAATGTCTTAATTTTTTTAATAATGTAAGCCATCACATTTAATAATGTTAAGCCTTTACATTGGATGAGAATGTTTGCTCCAACTTCATAGTTTTAATTCCTTTGCCCCTTCCTTATGTAATAAATTACAATGCATTTTTTAATTGGAGGAACTGGTACAATTAAGATATTTTAAACATTTACTTGAAGAACACTTCACTTCACTCACTGTTTGGGGCACAGATGGCTCAGTGTGGCACAGATGGCTCAGTGTGGCACAGGTGGCTCAGTGGGGCACAGGTGGCTCAGTGGGGCACAGGTGGCTCAGTGGGGCACAGGTGGCTCAGTGGGGCACAGGTGGCTCAGTGGGGCACAGGTGGCTCAGTGGGGCACAGGTGGCTCAGTGGGGCACAGGTGGCTCAGTGGGGCACAGGTGGCTCAGTGGGGCACAGGTGGCTCAGTGGGGCACAGGTGGCTCAGTGGGGCACAGATGGCTCAGTGGGGCACAGATGGCTCAGTGGGGCACAGATGGCTCAGTGGGGCACAGATGGCTCAGTGGGTAGAGCATCAGACTTGTAGTCAGAAGGTTTCTGGTTTGATTCCTGGCTGTGCCAACTGTCATTGTGTCCTTGGACAAGGCATTTCACCCTAAATTGCTCCAGGGAATGTCCCTGTACTTACTGTAAGTCGCTCTGGATAAGTGTCTGTTAAATGATTAAAAGTAAAATGTTTGTTTTATGTGATTGTGTTGCTTTCTTCTTGCTTTTTAATTGCTTTTAATTGCTTTTCTATTTTACTGTACATTGTATTTTATGTGACCTACCCAGGTCGTTGCCGCAAAGAGAACTTGTTCTCAGTCAATTTACCTGGTTAAATAAATATATAGCCATTGGTGGAATTAAATCCAAACATTCAGCCCAAAGAAGGCAAAAATGATTTCAGTTATCAAAGATCATTTGTCAAATTTTGGATTGTATTTCAATTAACATATTTCTTTCTTTACTTCCTAAGAAATTATGGCAGCATTCAAAGTAAGTAAATATGATTAGTTTCTTAATTGTTTGCGATCCACTTTTTGATTTTTACTTGAAAACTTTCCTGACTACTAACAGAAGTTACGGTTATTTTGTGCTATCATGCCAAGTCCTTGTCGCTTGACATGTTTGGCTGGAAATTGATCAATGGAGTTGGCAAGAGTACAAACAGATTTGGGTTGGTTACTTTTAAAATGTAATTTGTTACAGTTAGTAGTTACCTATCCGCAATGCACAGTTAAAATATTTGTAATCTGAATACATTTAAAGTAAAGTAACCTACCCACCCTTTATTTATAATATCAAAAGATTTATTTCATCATAGGCACACTTCAACTGTGAGAGACGGAATCTAAAACAAAAATCCAGAATATCACATTGTATGATTTTTAAATAATTAATTTGCATTTTATTGCATGACATAAGTATTTAATCACCTACCTGTACCACTCATTACCTGTATTAACTGCACCTGTTTGAACTCATTAGCTGTATAAAAGACACCTGTCCACACACTCAATCAAACAGACTCCAAACTCTTCACAATGGCCAAGACCAGAGAGCTTTTTAAGGACTTATCCCTGCACAAGGCTGGGATGGGCTACAGGACAATAGGCAGGAAGCTTGGTCTGAAGGCAACAACTGTTGTTGCAATTATTAGAAAATGGAAAAAGTTCAAGATGATGGATAATCTCCCTCGGTCTGGGGCTCCATGCAAGATCTCACCTCGTGGTGCATCAATGATCATGAGGAAGGTGAGGGATCAGCCCAGAACTACAAGGCAGGACCTGGTCAATGACCTGAAGAGAGCTGGAACCACAGTCTTAAAGAAAACCATTAGTAACACACTACGCCGTCATGGATTTAAATCCTGCTGTGCACGTAAGTTCCCCCTGCTCAAGCCAGCGCATGTCCAGGTCCATCTGAAGTTTGCGAATGACCATCTGGATGATCCAGAGGAGGAATGGGAGAAAGTCATGTGGTCTGATGAGACAAAGGTAGAGCTTTATGATCTAAACTTGCCATGTTTGGAGGAAGAAGAAGGATGAGTACAACCCCAAGAACACCATCCCTACCGTGAAGCATGGAGGTGGAAACATCATTCTTTAGGGATGCTTTTCAGCAAAGGGGACAGGACGACTGCACTGTATTGAGGTGAGGATGGATGGGGCCATGTTTTGTGAGGTCTTGGCCAACAACCTCCTTCCCTCAATAAGAGCACTGAAGATGGGTCGTGGCTGGGTCTTCCAGCATGACAATGACCCGAAACACACAGCCAGGGCAACTAAGGAGTGGCTTCGTAAGAAGCATCTCAAGCTCCTGGAGTGGCCTAGCCAGTTTCCAGACCTGAACCCAATAGAAAAACTTTGGAGGAGCTGAAAGTCCATATTTCCCAGTGACAGCCCCGAAACCTGAAGGATCTGGAGAAGGTCTGTATGGAGGAGTGGGCCAAAATCCCTGCTGTAGTGTGTGCAAACCTAGTCAAGGACTACAGGAAACGTATCTCTGTAATTGCAAACAAAGGTTTCTGTACCAAATATTGAGTTCTGCTTTTCTGATGTATCAAATACTTATGTTATGTAATAAAATGCAAATTCATTATTTAAAAATCATACAATGTGATTTTCTGGATTTTTGTTTTGGATTCCGACTCTCACATTTAAAGTGTACCTATGATGAAAATTACAGACTTCTACATGCTATGTAAGTAGGAAAACTTGCAAAATCGGCAGTGTATCAAATACTTGTTCTCCCCACTGTAACTTGTTTAAGCACCTTAAAATGCATTTATGTCTAAGATACACAGTAAAATGCATCTGATTGATTGATTGATACACAGTAAAATGCATCTGATTGATTAATACACAGTAAAATGCATCTGATTGATTAATACACAGTAAAATGCATCTGATTGATTAATACACAGTAAAAGGCATCTGATTGATTAATACACAGTAAAAGGCATCTGATTGATTGATACACAGTAAAAGGCATCTGATTGATTAATACACAGTAAAAGGCATCTGATTGATTAATACACAGTAAAAGGCATCTGATTGATTGATACACAGTAAAAGGCATTTGATTGATTGATCTGTTGTTATGTTTAGGGTCAGAAAGGTGAACCTGGCGATATTCCAGATGTAAGCCACCTTTTCTCTTGATAAAGAATTTGTGTCAAAGTGATTATACAAAGCCTCCATCGAAACATCATGTCCTGAACAACAGTTTTTTGTTTGTCTTTGCTTCCAGATTGTGGGAATAGTAGGTCAACCTGGACCAATGGTGAGAATTTAAAATAATATTTAGTTTTTGGAAAAAAGTTTACTGTTATATCACTATATTAGATGACTCTCACTCTGTCTACTCCAGCGCATAATGTTTTCCATTCCTTTTCCCAAACGTGAGGTTCAGTCAAATCACCTTATCAAGCCAGAGAGTTTTCATTACCAGATGCTTCTTCAGTAATCTCATCCACAGTCAGGGGTGCCGCCAGGAATTTTGGGCCCCATGACAAAAAATCTAATTGGGCCCCCTCTGCTCAGCTGCTGTAGTTTTTACATATTTTTTGGGGTCAGTCATGGGCCCTTGGAATTGTCCTAACTTTTCCCCCCTATACGGCGCCCCTGTCCACAGTCACGAAAGCGAAAACACTTATACTATTGTAATTTATTAAACTTTTTCGTGGGGAGTTTTTTCTACTGGGGAGTTTTTTCTATTGGTGAATTTTTCTACTGGGGAGCTTTTCTACTGGGGAGTTTTCCCTAACCACTTAAAATCTGCATTGTTGCTTGCTCTTTTGTATTTGTACAAGCGCTTTTTGACAGCTGCTGATGTGAGCTTTATAAAATAAATTTGATTGAATAATATTTATTTCTTGCTATCTGTGCCAACTTTGAAGGGTCCTCCTGGAGCTCAAGGACACAGAGGGTATGCTGGATTCAAGGGCAGAAAAGTATGTCCAACACATATTTACATTCAGAGAAGCATTTCCCTTACAGTGCTGTTTTGTTAAGACTGGTCCTAGATGGACCAATTCACCGAACTCACTGCTCATCGAAACATGCTGAACCCTCTCTCTAGTAGTGACATCTACAGCCTACTGCCACTCATGTTTCCCCAAATCCAGGGTTCACAAGGCCCAGCTGGCGTTGACGGGGAACCAGGAGTACCAGGGAACCCTGGAGAGCCAGGACCCCCCGGCCAGCCCTTACACCCTGGGGTGAGTTTGACCGTCTATTCCAGTGGGGCCACACTCTGTAACTGTCAGTTCTGTTCAAACATGCTGCCCTTTTACTTGACTGGGAGGTTGACTTGTGGCAAACCTTTCCATTTGTACCAGCAAAATATACTTTGCTGTATCTGAAATAATGTCGCCTACAGAAGTTGACTCCCACATGTACTCTCTACCTCAGGGGCAGCTGGTCTCTCAGATGGCTTCAGGCTTTAGTGAAAAATCAGCTGGAATGATGGGGATGATCACTGGCAGCAGGGTGAGATGTTATTAGTAATATAAAACCTACATAATATCTAATGTTATTGTTACTTTACCACGTAAGTGTACTGACAATACATTTTATTAATGGCTAATGTAAATATAAACAACCTTTGACCACATCCATTACTGGTAGCATGTGCAGTAGATTGTAAAACGGTAATATTCTGGCTGAGGGAGACGAGGCGGACGCATTCGCAGGGTTGTTGATATTTAATTAGAAAAAACAAGAAACAACATGCACCAGCACAGGTAGGCACAGGTAACAAACGGAACAGCAGTGTGAACATCCAGGCATACACACAATGAATGACAAGCACATTTGGTTTGCAGAGGTTACACTAGTAACAGCTGTTAGAAGTGAAGACTAAACGAGTCCAGGTATGGATGAGATAATGGGTGGTATTGTCCGGTAACGGCCACATGGAGGCGCCTATGTTCCATGATGGCCACAGACGGTAGGGCATCACAAATACACAGTATTCAAAATCAGGACAATGCTAGCGTGTCAGGGAGACTTTATTTTTTATAGTTTGAAAACATATTGGAATTTCAAGAATGTGTTCTAAAATGTAAAAATGTTAACTATAAAATGATCTAAGTGATTTTGCAATATGAATCATCCATTGTACTGTCTGTGAACTGGAGAGTTAACCCCTTTTCTCATTGCTTACACACAAAAGCACAGCCTAAAATGAATGTACTGACCTTAATGTTAAGAGAAATGTTATTTAAGGAATTGTTATTAATTTCAAGAATCTCTGAAAATCATGCAGTTTAAATTGACATTGAGTTTAATAAAAAAGTATTGTTTTAAGGTTGTTCTTATAGTCCTACATTGCTGAGACATTGTTGATACTGATACATTGTTGATTCTGATACATTGCTTATACTGAAACATTGTCGATTCTGATACATTGCTGATACTGATACATTGCTGATACTTTTACATTGCTGATACTGTTACATTGCTGATACTGATACATTGCGGATACTGATACATTGCAGATACTGATACATCTGTATCTTATCTTGACATTTTGCAGGGTGAAACAGGAGCAAGAGGGCCTCCTGGATTATCCGGTTCTCCAGTAAGAACAACACCTAGAACGACTGCTTTGTAATCAGACTACCCTCAGACATTCATAGTGTAGATTATTTTAAATGCACAAGAGGTTAAGAATATGCCTTTTCGTTCTGTGTCACAGGGTCCTACAGGAGCACAGGGGGCCCCAGGAGACCCTGGGGATCCTGGACACATGGTAAGAACCAAGCCTTCACTGAGCATCTGACAGCTACTGATGCCTGGAAACTTTCAGAGTTTAACCATAGGCATTTGGTTAAATGCAACTCTTCTCAATATCATAATTGCACAAGCATAATTTAAGGAAATATAATTAACAGTTTATCAAGACACTAAGGTCTTGCTTACAGCAAAACCTACAAAGTACACATTTCTAGCTCTAAAAATAATATTAACTGTGTTTACTTGAACATTGTATCTTTATACAGGGCGGCTATGGTCACAGAGGACCTGACGGTCCTCCAGGGAAACCAGGACCAGATGTAAGTAGTGAATGTCAGTTAGCCTCCGAGGTTTCAGTGTTGTTGGTCTACCTGCCTCAGGTGTTGATTATCTGTTGGAATGCTTTCATATCTATTTAAGTAATAATTACTGTTTACTGTAATATGCTGTAATGTGCAAACTCCCTATAGTACAGAATTTAGTAGCACAAGTTCTAACAAAGCCAAAAAAGAGTGAACACATGACACATGCTTTCTAGATATGTGCCTAGTTAGACCCTTAAGACTTCTGGCACTAGCCTTTTAGTTGTCCTGGCGGTCAGAACCAAAACGTTCGGTGAGGCCTCTTTAAAACTCCAAGGTCCTAACATTTGGAACAGCCTACCTCAAAAATTAAGAGGGACGCAGAAACTACTTACACTTTTAAAGAAGGTCTTGAGACTAGTGATGGGCATTCGATGCTTCGTTACTGTTCTTCAAGCAGCAGGATCAAGCTGTCAACAGAATTTACTTTGCAAAATAAAAGCCATCACTGATATTTCACACATTGCAATGCAATTCAAAAATGACTTTTATTTTCAAATAATAAACCTAACAGCTGCCACAATATATTGCTGCTAGAAGAAAGGAACTTAAGTCCTAAATGCCCATCATTAAATTATATATATATAAAGTCAACTCTGAGTTTGTATTGACTGCTTGATCCTGCTGCTTGAAGAACAGTAATGAAGCCTTGAATGCCCATCACTACTTTGAGACACATTTCTTTGCCCTAAAATTTTATTTGAAGTTGTGTTACATAGATTTTATTTTACAATTGAATTGTTTTATTTAGTATATTTTTATTTTTATTGATTTAGAGTGTCTGCTTTGTTAAGCATTTTGAAATGTGTTCTAAAGTTTAATTATACAGGAAGTTTATTCTTTGATTTCTCAGGGAGAATCAGGACCACCTGGAATAGATGGAGATAAAGGAGCAGCTGGATCTCCTGTAAGTAATGATTCATTCAACACTGTTGTCATTCAATTCACTTTCATTCAATCCTGTAAGTAATGATTCATTCAACACTGTTGTCATTCAATTCACTTTCATTCAATCCTGTAAGTAATGATT
>JACXGM010008057.1:0-17327 GCA_016801145.1 Umbra pygmaea
CAGGCATGCGGAGCGTGCATGTCACCTCAGCAACAAACCATACAACAAAATTGTGTAAACTGTGTGTATGGTGTTATTAATACATCCATCGGTGCTACCAGTGCTCCTTTTCTTCACATCGCATGTTCCGACGATGTGACTATCGCACATGCGCACATCGCGATGTCAATGCTTAAACACAACATCGTTCAGCCCTAGTCTGTGCCAATACCAATAAAATAACACGATTCTCAATGCCGATTTCGATACCATGGTAAAAAAGGATTTTCTAAGATTCCGTGTACTTCAACTTGAAACATAACTTTATTAAAATAGTTTAAAAATATCAAAATGTCATAAGACACTAGCTAGGAGATACACAAAAATGTAGCAGGCTCAGACCGGGCAATAAAACAAGAGCTGTTAGGCTCATCCAAAACAAGAGCTATACAAAAAATGCAGAATTTGTTCACCACAAAAAGTACCAAAAACACAGCTCTGTAACAACAAATTCTATTAATGCACTGGCGATTAATCTCATCAACATTCTAAAGAATCTCCCAAAAGTCAGCTCCGGAGAGAGGGAGAGAGGGAGAGAGGGAGAGAGGGAGAGAGGGAGAGAGGGAGAGAGGGAGCAACCCAGTATCAAGGCCAGGCGTGTAATACACACGCTGGTCCATCGGGTTTTGCGGGTCAATGTCTCGCTTTGCCTCGCCAAGGCGTGAATATTACACGCATTCCGAAGGTACTCTACCACCAGGAGGCGATACTAATCGAATCGCACGGTGACGTAGCGGAGTGTAAATTGCATAGATTTTGCAGGTTGGTAGGTTGTGGATGGTGGACGGGCGTATAAACCCGCGACTTACACCCCGGAGGTTCTGAGTTCAAATCCAAGTGGACGCTTTGCATATAATTTGTTTTTATTCCAGCGCGATGCAGACGTGTTGCACACATACTTTTTTACTCACTATTCCAGCGCGATGCAGACGTTAACTGCAAGGGTTCATAGTGGTTAAGGTTAGGCTTAGATCGACTAATGGCAATGGTTCTGAGTGGTTAATGTTAGGCTTGCATCGCGATAACGGGAGTGGTTTCATCTCCGGCGAGGCTCAATTAGCATGTGTATTACACACTTATGGAAAGGCGGGCTTGCGTGTGTATTACACGCTTGGGTGAGTCATAGCGTCACACTGACACGCTGGACCACGCTGGACCACGCTGGACCAGTGTGTCTATTACACGCTTGGCCGTGATAATGGGCTGGAGGGAGAGAGGGAGAGAGTATACGGACATAACAAACTACTTGTTAATGCAAATGTGTAATCACATGGCAGCAAGTCAATGCATTTATGCCTGTAGACATGGTCAAGAAGATCTGCCGAAGTTCAAACCAAGCATCAGAATGAGAAAGAAATGGGACTTAAGTGACTTTGAACGTAGCATAGTTGTTTGTGCTGGTTTGAGTATTTCAGAAAGTGCTGATCTACTGGGATTTTCCCACACAACTATTTGTAGGGTTTACAGAGAATGTTATGAAAAAATAAAAAATAAGTGAGCAGCAGTTTGCTGTGTGAAAATGCCTTGTCGATGTCAGAGGAGAATTGCCAGAATGGTTCGAGCTGATAGAAAGGCAACAGTAACTCAAATATCCACTTGTTACAACCAAGGTATGCAGGATAATTTAACTTTGAAGCAGATGGAATCTGAGGCTATCATTTGCATGGGCCCACCAAAATTGGACAATTGAAGACATCACAAACAGACCAGTTTTCTTCACTTGCAACTTTCAGTAGCGCTTCATTCATTCAAGGGCACTTATTCCACTGTTTTGTTGTCAGAAATGATTTGCTAAATTTAAGATATACATTTTGTATACTGTATATTGTACTGGAATTGTGATATCCTGACTTTCTAGAATAAAATGGTGTGACTGTTTCCTTACCAGCTCAACTCACTAACAAACTGAATGATTTTGACCGATTTAGATATAGTTTCCTATATTCACTGACTCATTTAAAAGCCCACTCCAAACTTTTTTTATGCTGATCTGACATGATTTGCCTGCTTCCAAGCCTTGAATCCCCTGACACGCCCATTTTAAAATGTTGGTTTGGTTGATTCCGGAATAGTGGAGTGAAACATGTTTGTGGACAGCAGTCCCTGTGTTTTGGAGTGAGATAATACCAATGTAGAGACAAACTGTAGTGGCACATTTAGTGACGAGGCTTTTGGAAGTTCAGTATATTCACCATGTTTGTCAATTGAAACACCTGGGGCCTCATTTATAAAACTTTGCGGTGGATTTGGGTCAGAAGTGGCGTACGGACGAAATATAGGACGTGCGTACGCAAAGAAATATTCAGATTTATAAAACCGTGCGCACGCACGTCCTACCCACATTTTCCTTTATAAATCACAATCAACTCTAAATGTGGCGCAGCTTTTGCGGCTGCATGTCACGCCTATAATTGCCCATAAATAGTCAGTGAAACGCCCCGAAATTAATATTCATTGATTGAGAAATACTTAGGGCCCTATGGTTTCCGCGAATCGCGGAATCTATCACTAAAAACGGAATTTACTTATAACACGGAATCTCGTGGAATTTGCATATTTTCGAGCAATCTATATATATTTTTTCTATAATCCAAATATATTCCAGTAATATTAACAACTCTCATTGAGTTTGTCCTAATACAAAAGGCAGCAAACATGGATGTTAATTTGCACTCTATATATATAGGCTATATCCAATGTGTTTCTATACCGAATTTGGCCAGCGTGCGCTCCGTCATATAGTTCAAACGTTGTAATTCGCTTGATAACTGACAGCTATTAACAACGGTATTCACTGCATTCTACATTTTCCAATCAAACAACGCTTGTTTTTCTCCATTCAATCACTTATCCAAATGCATATATCTAGGTATAGGCTACTATGTTCCTTCGCCTGAAGCAATTCTCTGACGGTCTTGCTAATCAGGCAGCTCGCACTCAGGGAGCGCAAGGTCGAAATAGCGGGACTGCTGATGAATGTTATGGCTTTGTCCACACGATTGCGCCTGATAGCTACAACTTCTTAAAATAACTTTTATAAATATTTTTGTTTGTCGTTGTTCCACTTTTCTTCCATATCTTAGGAAATCTTTGTCTACTCTTTTATTTTTTATTTTGGGTAGATTCATCTGTTAGAAGAAATAATGTGTTATTAACATGACTAATATTTTGTGAAATAGCCTTCTGCCTGTCTAGAAATAGGCTAAGTACTTTGATCATATGGAAAGTAAATTTAGCCTACCTGGCAATGATTGTGCAAATGTACAGCAAAATTCTCAATATTTTAGGCTTTTATGGTTTGCCTGTTCACCCGCAGTGTAAGGAAACGTTATGTAATCATGTGACACACCAATTACACCTATTAACACGTCTGACATAACCTGGCTTAAGGGTTGGCTGTGAAATCCCAGACCTGTCAGCCAATTCCCTCTGGAAAGTGCCAGTCGCCAGAAATCTAAAGTGTTGTAGGGACTTGAAGTGGGACTGGCACGGCGTGGTTTCTCCGAGTGCTGCTCTGTAACGCTGGGCCCAATAGAGCACAGAGGTCCAACAGGACGCCCCAAGGAAATCGGAACCGGCTCTTAAGCCTCTCGTCCTCGTTTGCCAGCGAGTCTTCTTGCTGTCTGAAAATGCGTTCCATCCGAATCCTTCCATTTGCCACATCTTCTAACAGCGCAAGATCAGCCATTGTACGTCATTACGCATTGGGTTGGCATCATGGCTTTTTATGACCATGCAGGTGATTGTATCTGATCAGCTACAGATGTCGGTATTCATGTAATTATAAATGGGATTATGCACAAATGGAATTAATTCCAGCTTTCAAAATGGTTAAGACATCCGTCAAGATGGAACAATTGATGGATGGAAATGAAACGGACTAACGGCATATACATGAACACCATGATTCTGTAGCTGATGACATTTATGAACACAACTAGACAAGTTGTCCCCAGTGGACAATGAAGACATCTATCTAATCTAATGTATGTCTGCTCCGCCAGACATAACAGAACATGTTTGCGTGTTCTTTTGCAAATATGTCTTCGTTTGCACTTAAGTTGGCTACAATCTTGTTTTATTTCATTTGTATTCCACCACATGCTGTTGATTGTAAGAATGCCTTTGTGAAATGTTCATATTATTAATGAGAGGCAGTATTTCGATTTTGTTTAGCTACACAACGGTCTGCAGTTTCAGACAGCTTTGTGTTTCACACATCTCCCGGCGGCGTCGCCATTTCTCATTTCACCCGTTTTTGTGCGTACGCATGGGTCAGAGTTTCCGTGAAGGACCGCACATTTTCCCGTCAAGTTAGCTTTTTATAAATCCCAATTATTGCGTAGAGAGATGCGTACGTCTTCTTTTGTGCGTACGCCAGCTTTATAAATGAGGCCCCTGGGGATTAATTGCAGTTGATTTTAATCAGATTTTTGACGTTATTTTTGTATTATTGTTTTAGAGGCCATTTACAGTTCTGAGAATTTCTGTTATGTGTTTCTGTATGAGACCTTTAGTATATTGTTCTATCAGCATTTGTTATGGCCAAACAGTCAGTCAGTCAGTCCAGGCCCGGCAATCCTCAACATTTACCCAACATGAGTGGTCTGCCTCGCATTTACATTCAGCTATGTAAGTAGACATGCCTGGGAACCACTCTTCTCACATTACTAATGGTTCTGACATCTTGCTCTTGTCGTTTTGCTTCATCCTCCCTGGAACACTGATGCAGGATAAATGCTCTTAACTATCAGGGGTTTGAAAACATCTGCATGGCATGGGGGAGGAATAGAATAGAAATATCTAATTTTTTTTTTCGACAGGAAAAAAATGACCTCAAACGCAAAGTGTTATTTTATCAAAGATACAGTTTTAAAATAGCTGCTAACATGAACACACATCACTTCCTGATTGCTGGATAGTGATGGAGTGAGTTTTTGTCCAATTCCTTGCCTCTGGACATGTGCACCATAAAAACAACAACAGACAGAAAGGGTGAGAGGGAGAAAGGAGGGAGAGGGTAGGGAAGAATAAGGGATGCTCCAGTTGGATCTGTAGCCTTGTGTTAGCATGATCGCTAGGGGTCTGTGCGGCAAGCCCTTTAGCCCAGTGTAACATAGGGGCCTAGCCTAGCCTGCTAGCATTGCCTAATGCTTTGAAATGTCACATTCCATTCTGGTACCAATTGTGATGAGCTAATTTAGGGAAGGTCTGTCATGGCTAGCGAACAAAACTCTGCATTGTTAGCCCTGGAGGTGTGTGTGTGTGTGTTTGTGTGTGGGGGGGGCAGTGTGAAGCAGAGATTTTAGAGTAACCTGAGGCTCAAGCACAGCGAGATATCACCCTTCATCCAGGGCTTTGGACAGGGCCATCCAGTTCGAAAGCTTGAGGTGTAATTAGCTTGTAGTTAGAAAAAGGTTTTGTACCCACAGTCCCTCAGTATGGGCCACATGGTACAACCACTGAAACTCTGTCGCTAACAGTGTTTAGTGTCATTTAATGCTAGTGTCTATGGAAGTGGCAGTAAGAAAAATGTCAATGGAAAGTATAATTGTCAAGCGAGCCAACATTGGAACCTTAGTACTGGATTTGTCTTGAATCTCCTGGGCTTAATTCCAAGGAACTGACTCACTCACTCGGTTGATTTACAGACTTGTACCTTTTCAGACTTATGGACTGTGGTGGGTCGAAAGCGGGTCGGTTACAGCATAGTTGTATGTCTGTAAGGGTATACCTCGGTTTTTCAAATTCCAAAAAGTAACCTCCAGAGATTAATTGAACCACCTTGGAGATGGAATTTTTCTGGTGTGTAATAAAACACTGTGTCCGAAGCAAAATCAACATCCATTGTGACCAGAACTGTCAATCAAACAATCTGCATTAAGTCAGCTGCCAGTTGCTCTCTAGGTGCAGACTACTTTCTCTTAAAAAACCACATTACGGTTTATTTATACCATGTTTTAACAAGATGTCAAGCATTGCCAACCTACCATAAACAAGAAGTATAAAAACAGAATGTAGCACAGACATCACTGAACATTCTATGCCAAAGCAGAATTATCATCTGAAAGGTTACTTTCACTTTTGATGAGCCATATTTTTTATTGTCTGAAAGGTTATTAGTTGCTGCTATTGACACAATAATTTACCTGCATTGTGCAGTTGTGGTCAAAAGTTCTGAATATGAAACGTATTGATCTCCACACAGTTTGCGCCTTAAGTGTTTTTAGATCTTTTTGTTAGTAGTTACTATGGTATACTGAAGTATAATTACAAGCAGTCCATAAGTGTCAATGCTTTTATTGACAATTATTTGATGTCCATGCCAACAAGTCAATACTTGCAGTGTTGACCCTTCTATTTCAAGACCTCTGCAATCCGCCCTGGCATGCTGTCAATTAACTTCTAGGCCACATCCTGACTGATGGCAGCCCATTCTTGCATGATCGCCTATTCTTGCATGATCGTTTTTGTTTGTCCACCCACCTCTTGAGGATCAACAATGAGTTCTCAATGGGATTAATGTCTAGTGATTTTCCTGGCCATGGACCCAACATTTCTATATTTTGTTCCCTGAGCCACTTAGTTATCTCGTTTGCCTCATGGCAAGGTGTTCCATCATGCTGGAAAAGGCATTGGTCATCATCAAACTGTTCTTGGATGGTTGGGAGAAGTTGCTTTCGGAGGATGTATTGGTAACATTCTTTATTCATGGCTGTGTTCTTAAAAAAAATTGTGAGTGAGTCCACTTTCTTGGCTGAGAAGCAACACATGAAGGTCTCAGGATGCTTTACTGTTGGCATGACACAGGACTGATCGTACCGCTCAACTTATGTTCTCCTGACAAAGTGTTTTTCGGATGGTCCAAACAATCGGAAAGGGGATTCATCAGAGAAAATTACTTTATCCCAGTCATCAGCATTCCAATCCCTGTACCATTTTGCAGAATATCAGTCTGTCCCTGATGTTTTTCCTGGGGAGAAGTGGCTTTTTTGCTGCCCTTCTTGACACCAGGCCTTCCTCCAAAAGTCTTCTCACTGTGCATGCAGATGCACTCACACCTGACTGCTGCCATTTTTGAGCAAGCTCTGCACTGGTGAGACCCCGATCCCGCAGGTGAATTAACTTTAGGAGATGGGCCTGGCACTTGCTGGATTTTCCTGGCCAACCTGATGCCTTCTTCACAACAATGACCCTCTCCTTGAAGTTCTTGATGATCCAATTAATGGTTGAATAAGGTGCAGTCTTACTAGCAGCAATATCCTTGCCTGTGGAGCCCTTCTTGTGCAAAGCAATGATGACAGCGTGTGTTTTCTTGCAGGTAACCATGGTTGACAGAGGAAGAACAATGATTTCAAGCACCACACTCCTTTTAAAGCTTCCAGTCTGTTCCAGTCGGCATGACAGAGTGATCTCCAGTCTTGTCCTTGTCAACACTCTCACCTGTGTTAACGAGAAAATCACTGGCATGATGGCAGCTGGTCCTTTTGTGGCAGGGCTGAAATGCAATGGAAATGTTTTTTGGGATTAAATTAATTTTCATTGCAGAGAGACTTTGCAATTAATTTGATCACTTTTCATTACATTCTGGAGTATATACAAATTGCCATCATGAAAACTGAGGAAGCAAACTTTGTAAAAATTAGTATTTGTGACATTCTCAAAACCTTTGACCACCACTGTGAAAAAAAGTATAGAGTGTGACAAATATCTTACAAGTTAAGAGAAAACAGTAATTTTATGCAATGGAACCACATCAGCTTGTCCTTGTCACACACTTGCAAAACATTTGGTTTACTATTTGTTTTATTTGAGTGAACTTTGTTTTAGGAAACATTACATTTACATGCAATACTTAGTTAATCCAACAAACTGTTCACTAAATGCGAGGCAGACCAACTGTGAACAATATAGGATGGCAATCAGATATCTTTAGAAGTACACACATTTCAAAGTACAATTTTCAATCCTATCAATGTAAATTTTCAAGTATATCCAATCTAAATATTCAAGTGTCTGCAACAGTGAAAAAAAACAAGTTTAGAGAACATAAGATTCTACCCAGCAGCTTAAACTCGAAGACAAACGCCTTTGACAAAAGAAAATGACAGGGTTTTATTTCAAAACCACAGAAGAAGCCAGAATATTTCCATTCATGGTAACAATATTATCAAAACAGATCAAACTTTTTAAATTATTTCACATTAGTATGCATAAATGATCAAAACTGAATTATATACATCCTCAAGATATTTTCCAACAAATAATTTGTTTCTAATACTATAGGTACACAAGGCTTACAGTAAAAATTGTCATGTGACTTTGTGCAGAACAAGTAACAATGGCTATCTGAATAGGTAGTAGTTACTTGAGAGTTGCAGGGAAGTGGGAAATCTGAGAAAAGCGTGCCAACACACCTGTTTAGCGAAGAGTGAATGTTCCTTCAAGGTTTTGATTATTTTACTAGAACTGGTAGTTATTCTTTGCTTAAAAGTTCTGATATTTTAGATTGCCGGCCCAATACAATCAAACTCCATTTGATATAGCCTATACAGGTCCTTCTCAAGAAATTAGCATATTGTGATGAAGTTCATTATTTTCCATAATGTAATGATAAAAATTAAACTTTCATATATTTTAGATCCATTGCACACCAACTGAAATATTTCATGTCATTTATTGTTTTAATACTGATGATTTTGGCATATAGCTCATGAAAACCCAAAATTCCTATCTCAAAGAATTTACATATCATGAAAAGGGTCTCTAAACGAGCTATTAACCTAATCATCTGAATCAACTAATTAACTCTAAACACCTGCAAAAGATTCCTGAGGCTTTTAAAAACTCCCAGCCTGTTTCATTACTCAAAACCGCAATTATGGGTAAGACTGCCAACCTGACTGCTGTCCAGAAGGCCATCATTGACAACCTCAAGCAAGAGGGTAAGACACAGAAAGACATTTCTGAACAAATAGGCTGTTCCCAGAGTGCTGTATCAAGGCACCTCAGTGGGAAGTCTATGGGAAGGAAAAGTGTGGCAAAAAACGCTGCACAACAACAAGAGGTGACCGGACCCTGAGGAAGATTGTGGAGAATGACCGATTCCAGACATTGGATGACCTGCGGAAGCAGTGGACTGAGTCTGGAGTACAAACATCCAGAGCCACCGTGCACAGGCGTGTGCAGGAAATGGGCTACAGGTGCCGCATTCCCCAGGTCAAGCCACTTTTGAACCAGGAACAGCGGCAGAAGCGCCTGACCTGGGCTACAGAGAAGCAGCACAACAACCAATTTTGCATGTCATTCGGAAATCAAGGTGCCAGAGTCTGGAGGAAGACTGGGGAGAAGGAAATGCCAAAATGCCTGAAGTCCAGTGTCAAGTACCCATAGTCAGTGATGGTCTGGGGTGCCATGTCAGCTGCTGGTGTTGGTCCACTGTGTTTTATCAAGGGCAGGGTCAATGCAGCTAGCTATCAGGAGATTCTGGAGCATTTCTTGCTTCCATCTGCTGAAAAGCTTCATGGAGATGAAGATTTCATTTTTCAGCAGGACCTGGCACCTGCTCACAGTGCCAAAACCACTGGTAAATGGTTTACTGACCATGGTATTACTGTACTCAATTGGCCTGCCAACTCTCTTGATCTGAACCCCACAGAGAATCTGTGGGATATTGTGAAGAGGAAGTTGAGAAACGCAAGACCCAACACTCTGGATGAGCTTAAGGCCGCTATCGAAGCATCCTGGGCCTCCATCACACCTCAGCAGTCCCACAGGCTGATTGCCTCCATGCCACGCCGCATTGAAGCAGTCATTTCTGCAAAAGGATTCCCGACCAAGTATTGGGGTGCATAACTGAACATAATTATTTGAAGGTTGACTTTTTCTTTTTTTTTGTATTACAAACACTTCTTTAATTGGTCAGATGAAATATGCTAATTCTTTGAGATAGGAATTTGGGGTTTTCATGAGCTGTATGCCAAAATCATCAGTATTAAAACAATAAATGACCTGAAATATTTCAGTTGGTGTGCAATGAATCTAAAATATATAAAAGTTTAATTTTTATCAATACATTATGGAAAATAATGAACTTTATCACAATATGTTAATTTCTTGAGAAGGACCTGTAAGCATAACCATGTGTGGGGGAAAGTGTTAATGATGGGCTGGAAAATAAAAGAGACAATTAGCCATGGACACCTGGCAATATTAGTCTGTGATGAGCAGTGTGACAATAAGTGGCCAATACATATAATGTACTGTAGGCTACAATATTAGGCTTACAGCAGCTAACACAAATCACTAGTTATTAAAGTTCAAACCACAAGATTAAGGTTACTTATGTGTTATTAAATTTGAAGGCACAGAAAAACCCAGATTTTAATGTATCCAAGAAACAAGTGAAAATAATTATTGATAAAGCCCGAATTTGAAAATAAATAAAACCTGAATACCGGAAGCCCTATATATATGGGAAATCTAAGTAGAATCATTGTCTTATTGCAGTTAGCTTGAAACCCGATGGTTTTTCTCATCGCGACAGTAGTTATTTCCTTACCTAGCGTCAGGCAGGGAATCCTCACCAAAGTGTGTGATGTACAGAAGGGTTCGCTATAGTGGAGGATGTACTGTACAGTTGCCAGAACTGTCCTTCAAACCAGAGCTGTACAGTGATGTCTAATGAGGTTTCCGGATGGGTCCAACCTCTAGACAGAGTAGAACAAGAGAGAAAATATGAACATAGACACCTCAGAGAAAGAAACAAAGTGTGGACCCGTTATAGCCCGATAGTGTCTATATTCAAATTTTTTTGAACCCGGCTATTTCAGCTTGACAAGTGTACAGTAATTTTGAATATCTGTAAGGAATTAAAAGCAAGCGTGCATATTGCAACATTAGCTTCACATGTCATACTTAACATTAACTAAATGTTAGAAATGAAGTCGATTTCTTGTGTGCACTTGGAATTCAAACCTTACATTTACACTATATTGACACAGGCAAAATGTTTTCTTTATGTGTAATTGAATGTTATAGAGAAAAATATATTGCTTGTGTTCGTTTTTCTTCTTTAAATTGTATTGGCGGTATTGGTTGTTTCATGTTGTTTGTTATAAACAAAACTGAGAAAGGTCCTGTGGACAGACAGCCATTAGTGGGCTGGTATCAGATACGTCTCGCTAGCTGTCATCCTTTTATGATTGTAATCAGTTTGTCTTTAAACACAAGTGCAATGTGTTTGTTTGTCAAGTGATCATTAGCATCCTCCTCGGCCATCCGCCTTCAGACATCAAACAGGCAGTCACACTCAGCGCTAACGAAGCACCAAGCCTCGTGCCTTCTGCTGGAAGCCACCTGCAGGACTGACAGTGGTGGTACAAAAGGCCTCCCATGACTAAATTAGCCCTCAGAGCTGGTCCGGAGAGGACAGCACAATAGGCTTAGAGGAGGCCTGAGCCTTTCCACACGTGCCAACTAGTCTGAAAAACATGAGGAAAGAAAGAGAGGAGCAGGACACCTGCATGCACTTCAGGCCCTGGACCACACTCGCTGTGCATGTGTATGCTGAGGATGGGGAGGATTAGAGCATGCATATAGCGTTTACACACCACACAGTCAAGAGAATATTGTGTACCTGGTGTGTGCGTGTGTGGGTACTGTGTAGAGAGGCGCTACAGTGAGACCCCCATTAAGATGAAGACTGAGAAGATGGTATTGTCGGAAGTCTGGAGGGCTTCGGGCTTTAATGGGCTGACTAGGTCCTGTTTGCTCAGGAGACAGAGGCCAGATACTTCAAAGCTGGATGGGGATGGATGGAGACAACAAAAGCTGTAACACACACCCACCACACCACTCTGCACCAACACGATGTGGGCCGGTGAGGTACTTTGTGTGGGGTGGCAGGGGTGTATAAATCAACGCAGACCTCTCATGCAGTCAGACAGGGAGCACCGTTTGTGTTGTGCTATTTACTTCTGTTGGGAAATAAGTATTAGCCTATAAACCTGTGTGTGTGAGATGTAAAGGCGACCTATTTATAGTGGAGAAGGCAGTAGAGAGATGGATCCCTGCTCTGTGGCCTGCTTCTCTCTTAAAGACTCAGCGTTTCTTCAGAATTGTCTTCCTCACTCTAGTTTTTCTTCTACCTGGTCCTTGATTCCTCCAGTTTATCTGAGGATATGTGTAGAACTTAATGGCGTTCGTCGTAATTCTGTCGTTTACCAATCAAGTCCACTTGATTAGAATTATCCTGAAAATGTATTTGGTCCCTTTCTATTGGCTGATGGTTAGTATGCAAAATTCTTAACCCACACCAAGAAATGAAAGTTAAATATATTTAGCTGCACTTCAAGGGTTTGTTTAAATGTGATTTGCGGATAGTCTGTGTGTACAGCATTATACATTTCTACATTTATTTACAATCTTAGCTCTTTTAACAGATTCATGCTGAATTAGGTTTTTGCACATCTGTAATTCCCATAGAAATAGAATGGATAGAAAGGCCATTGAACTGCTTGGCGTGGTTATTTGATTAGTACACAACAAAATGGCGATTATTTGTAGTTTTCAAGGTGACAACATGCAAATTGGTTTAATGCGGAAGTAGGCCGCTAGATCTTTGCAATGGAATGGTACACGTAAAAATGTCTGCCGCTTTGACCATTCTGCTACATTGATTTTAATTGGAATATCCTTTCTATCCATTGTATTTCTATGGTAATTCCATAGTTTCACAAGAATCTCTACATGGTTGTCTGACACAGCCCCAGGCCAAGACAGAGCCACCGTGCTTGACAGAAGGCGTCATTGTAGTTCTCGCAAACTTTTCTTTTGACTTTCTGACAAAAATGTTGCATTTGACTCACTTCATGGTCTTTTTTGTACTGTAATTTTCTTCTGGTTGCCTTTCAGCAGTAATGGTATTTTATCTGCTACTTGCCCATTTTGTTTACCACTTTGTCTTACAGCATAAATTGTCTATTTCTGGATAAAACAGACTCTAGTGAATGTTTTTCAAATGTAATTGTGTTTTCACATGAGACACTGACAATATACACTCACCTAAAGGATTATTAGGAACACCCGTTCAATTTCTCTTTAATGCAATGATCTACTCAACCAATCACATGGCAGTTGCTTCAATGCAATTAGGGGTGTGGTCCTGGTCAAGACAAACTCCTGAACTCCAAACTGAATGCAGAATGGGAAAGAAAGGTGATTTAAGTAATTTTGAGCATGGCATGGTTGTTGGTGCCAGAAGTGCCGGTCTGAGTATTTCACAATCTGCTCAGTTACTGGGATTTTCACGCACAACTGTTTCTAGGGTTTACAAAGAATGGTGTGAAAAGGGAAAAACATCCAGTATGCGGCAGTCCTGTGGGCGAAAATGTCTTGTTGATGCTAGAGGTCAGAGGAGAATGGGCCGACAGATAGAAGGGCAACTTTGACTGAAATAACCACTTGTTACAACTGAGGTATGCTGCAAAGCAATTGTGAAGCCACAACATGCACAACCTTGAGGCAGATGGGCTACAACAGCAGAAGACCCCACCGGGTACCACTCATCTCCACTACAAATAGGACAAAGAGGCTACAATTTGCAAGAGCACACCAAAATTGGACAGTTGAACACGGAAAAATGTTGCCTGGTCTGATTTGTCTTGATTTCTGTTGAGACATTCAGATGGTAGAGTCAGAATTTGGCGTAATCTGAATGAGAACATGGATCCATCATGCCTTGTTACCACTGTGCAGGCTGGTGGTGGTGGTGTAATGGTTTGGGGAATGTTTTCTTGGCACACTTTAGACCCCTTAGTGCCAATTGGGCATCGTTTAAATGCCACGGCCTACCTGAGCATTGTTTCTGACCATGTCCATCCCTTTATGGCCACCATGTACCCATCCTCTGACAGCTACTTCCAACAGGGTAATGCACCATGTCACAAAGCTCGAATAATTTCAAATTGGTTCAAGCATAAGGAAATGGGCAAGCATAAGGATTTGCAGCTCTTGTGGGGTGTTCCCTGTCTGCAGTGGTCAGTACTCAAAAATGGTCCAAGGAAGGAAGCGGTGAACCAGCGACAGGGTCATGGGCGGCCAAGGCTCATTTATGCTCATCGGGACAAAGGCTGGCCCATGTGGTCCAATCCAACAGACGAGCTACTGTAGCTCAACTTGCTGAAAAAGTGAATGCTGGTTGTGATAGAAAGGTTTCAGAACACAGTGCATCGCAGTTTGTTGCGTATGTATGGGACTGCGTAGCCGCAGACAAGTCAGGGTGCCCATGCATCCAATCATAATTTAAAATGTTGATAACGCTTGCTATGCGTTATGTTACTAACTATACAATATCTGCCAAGCGCACCCATTCCATTGAAATGACCATTACGGTCCTCTCTGAAAATAAAGTGCGTGTTGTCAATCACTGTGTGTGTTGTTTTTAAGGTAACATTTTTTTGTTGGCTATAATCAGGAGCATGATGAATTATAGCCGATAAAATAATATATGCTTCCCAATACGACAGCGTTATACGTTTCTGTAGATGAAAAATTGAAAGCGCAAGTTAATATCACAGTCATCATAAATGTCCAAAAGTTGTCATTTTAAATGAAGAACGTGTTGCAAACGCAAAACAGGCAGCTGGTATATTTCGCTCCTCATTACCTATATCTCCCCACCTTTCAAAACGAAGTGCCAAGCTCTTGTTGCGCATGAAAACGCGCCACGTGATTTAACAAATATACGCTATATACGTAAAAAATTAAAAAAAACTTTTAAACCGTTTAACTGATAGTAGTAATCGATCAAATGTTTTACTTTCGGTTAATGGTTAAACGGTCAATATGAGCATCCCTACTACGATCATCTGTCTCTTTTGAACTGACAGTTCTTTTGTTTTTTTTCATGGTTTTGGATGATGGTTTTTTCATGGTAAGGGATATTGCATATTACCTTATTTTTAGACCCCAGTGGAACAGGAAGTGATGTAATGGTTCAATATAGGTCCTTAAGATTTAGATGAACTTAAATAAGTGGAATTTAATTCCTGTTTTAATTTTGGTAGATTTTTTACAATAATCTTTGAGTGCTATGGATTGTGAAATTTTGCTTTGAAGGGCATATATTTTTTTATTTAATCAATGAGTTATTTTGGTTAATTAACATAATTTTTGGATTAACCAAACTCAGTAATGTAATCTGAATTACTTTTAGATTACTTGTCTAGCTAGTTGGTAACCAGTTAAATGGCATATCAGGAAGTTTGTGTACCTAACCTGTTTTAGGACTAAATCAAAAATCAAACTGTGGCTCCCAGAAATGTGTCAATAAGGGCATTATAGGTGGACTTATGGCAAGTGGTTGTGTACTAAAAGAAATAAACATAGTGGGTCCAATTTTGGCAGTTGACAATCTAAGGTACAAAGGTACAATACAATGTGCAAATTTTTACTGTATTCATTGTTTGTCAAATGCATATAGTATAATTGGATAATTGACCACCTAAAACTGCTATTGGGTATTATGAACCAATTATGCAATTCACTTATCATGTCGACTAGATGACAGAGATTTAATTTAACAGAATTTACATAGGCCTATTTATTGTATCTGAAGCTGTTATGCAGAACACTTTAAATTATTGATACATTTTTTAATAGACAATCAACTACTCCCAAATGTAAAATTATCTAACAGTCATCCGATTACATGTTTTTTGCCAGTAACGTAACTGTTACAGTTAAAACATTTTTGTAGTCTGATTACTGTAACCAGATTACTTGTAATCAGTTACTCCCCAACCCTGTGTGCTTGATAGCAAACAGCTATAAACAACGGTATAGGTATCATGTGAATGTTACTTTGACTCATACCACCTACCTAAGCATTGTTGCAGACCATGTACACCCTTTCATGGAAACTGTATTCCCTGATGACAATGGCCTCTTTCAGCAAGATAATGTGCTCTGCCACAAAGCAAAAATGGTTCAGGAATGATTTGAGGAACACAACAATGAGTTCAAGGCCTCCAAATTCCCCAGAACTCAATTTGTGGGATGTGCTGGACAAACAAGTTTTATCCATGGAGGCCCCACCTCACAACTTACAGGACTTAAAGGATCTGCTGCTAACGTCTGGTGCCAGATACCACAGCACACCTTCAGACGTCTAGTGGAGTCCATGCCTCATGGACGGGTCAGGGCGGCAAAAAGGGGGTCCTTTGGCGGCAGGTGGTCATAATGTTATGGTTGATCGGTGTATAAATATACTTTTATTAGATGTTCAGAGAATACATGTCTGTGGGTGTGATGTAGCATTTGGCTGGAGGAAGTTATTTATTGTAAGGGGATTACTATTTCTCACAGGTGCGTGGGTTGTTAGATCATTTTAGCAAACTCTCACTATCATATCTGAGTACATCCTGGCATTTTATCCTGATTTGAGAACTTTAGAAAGTGTAAAGTCTTTGACTGTGCCTGTGTTGCTGACTGCTCTGTGTTCTGTGAAGCCAGTTTCAAAGCCTCCTCTCCTCTTCCACCCAGAGAGACAATGAGGTCTCTCCATTTCTTATTCCATTACATCCTGAGATCGCAACTCAAAGGCCGCTGGTGGTGGAACGAACACACACAACACACTCAGTTCTGTCTGTGCTAATGATTTTAATAGTGATTAAAGTAAGTGGGAGAATGTGATATGCTTCTTTCTTTAATGCCATCATTAGTGTGTCTTCAGTCAAAGCCTAGCTGAGCCTAGCAGAGCCATCATCAGATCAGATGATGCCCGGGCCCCTGCTTTCAACAAGACACACTCAAAGGTTTCCCTGCATCTTGTAATCATGGACACCACTTCCACTGTCTTCTGCCGCTCAAAGGTGCCTTTGATTCACACAGATCCTCATAACCAGATTGATTCACACAGATCCTCATAACCAGAGCACTGCTACAGTCACACACTGTCTTTTCTCTCAGTTTCTAAATGTCTTTTTCTATGTCTCTCTACTCTTTATTTCTCTCTGTCCTTTTAGTGTTTCTCACTGTTTTAAACAGCCATTTGAGGCGTGTTTGTGATATCCATGGCTCTGGTTTAAATCTGGTGTACAGGGGTTTTGTTTCCCTCTTCTCCACGCCACCCTCGCTTGTTTCCTCTCTTCCTTCCATCTTTCCTTGATCCACTTTTTAATCCATCTCCCCTTATTCCTCCTCTCTTCCTTAAATGAATAATGCAAAGGGCAGGGTGGTGTGTGGAAGACAGTGGAGCTAAAGCCAGTGCTGCCCTCTTCTTTCTG
>JACXGM010008057.1:17427-29670 GCA_016801145.1 Umbra pygmaea
GTGTGTGTGTGTGTGTGTGTGTGTGTGTGTGTGTGTGTGTGTGTGTGTGTGTGTGTGTGTGTGTGTGTGTGTGTGTGTGTGTGTGTGTGTGTGTGTGTGTGTGTGTGTGTGTGTGTGTGAGTGTGTGAGTGTGTGATGGGAGACATTAAATATGCTTGTCAGTAGTCTGTCTTTGTTGCCAAAAACAAAAGATCATTTGCAAATAAAAATGGGCCTGAATATACAGTAGAGGGTTTTTCTAAAAACATTGATGTGAACCTTTAGAGGAAGAATGTATGTATGTAGAGGCAGGCCTGTATTTCTTTGTCAGAAAATCTCTCCTTGGTCAACTCCTGACTCGCACGTTGATAGTCACTGGCCCGTGGAACAGCTGCTCCCTCGCAGCCAGTAGTTCAAATCCTGGTTGCGGCATACCAACAATGCCTGAGGGCCTGGGCCTGTGAAAACTGGCTCAGCGTCGTTTGGGTTTGGGTGAGGTTGGTATCAGACAAGTTTGCCTTGCCTCATCACGCTGTAGTGATTCCTTGTGGTACAAGTGTCTGCAAACTAAAGTTGGCTGTTTGAATATGTTCTACTTAAAAGGATGCTGGATGCTGACAAGTATTTTCTTTTTCGGAGGACAGAGGTTCTTTCCTGATTTTCTAGATCCCAGGGGTTGACATTAACTTTATTGTCCACTTAAGTTACTGTACTTTTTTTTATTTTACTTGCCCGGAGCAGAATTGTATTGAAATTAACATGCATGTCTGTAATTCTTGGAAACAAGCAATACATCTCTCCCTCTTTCACATTGAAACCAGAGAATATATGTTAAATACATTTACATTTTTTCCTTTGTATTCAGGGATCGAGTTTTGTGATTTTTGCAATCACATATACAACATGGCCTCAAACTAACATTTTGGTCATGCTCTGGCAGTCACTCAGATTGTTTAGACAATATGTTTGCCAAAGGTTTCTCAAATATTTTATGCACTCCCAGTTAGAAATAACATGATATACTGCTTCATTAAAAAAAACTTTTATGACTGAAACATAATTTGTGACACAAAAGATTTAGCTACCGCTTTAAGGTTACCATGGTAACAGAGTCATTTTTCATAGAATATCTGTCACTTGCTACTTTGAATCTAACCATTATTTTTAAGAAGTTGCAGTTCATACTCTTAACAAGATTCATACATGTAAATTAAACGAAGACAAATATTCAGGAAGATGGGATTAAGTCTCACTTTGAATAAGTATTATCTCGCGCAATGCTTCTAAATTGTTCTCCAATCTTTCAGACACCGTCACTCATAAAAATGTTGCCACTTGTGCGCAGTTGAATGTAACATAATTGTTTCATCCAGCTATTTAATGTCAGAAATACTTTGAATATCACTACGGTAGATAAGCTATGTCTATGTATTAACATAACCAACATTTACAAATGCATACTTTATACTTTAAATTTTTATTAGTTATTAACAGTGAATGAGCACTTGCTCTATGTAAACAGAACTGTGTGTTAGTGTTACCACCGCACAATGCAGTCAACAATGGCTAACATTAGCTAGCCATTTTGTATTCTTAATCTGAAAAGAGCATCCCTGTGTTTGAGAACATAAAGTAAATTTTGCGGGCACATTTAACACACACACCAATTTCATGGAAAATACATCACAAGGCTTCAATAGCAGATTCATTTGTTAAGCTCAATCAATGTGTGTGATACACATGTGATAAGGCAAGGCCTATAGCGCAAAAAAGAATTTACAAGATTCCGATGGGAGAAAAACATGATATATGTTTTTCATAATAGTCATAATAATAAATACATAAGAAACTGTTTTAGACTGAATTGGATTGTTTGTTCAGTGATAAATTGCTCAGATAATTTGCATAGTAAGGGAGTGCTTGCTGTTTCTCATTAATGCATCTCTCCTGCTCTGATGTAAACTGGCAGTCTTAATTGATCCTGTTAACGAGGGTGTGGGAGGAAGAGATGTTGAACCTAAATGCCTTGTGGGTATTTTGACACAGAGCCGGGTCAGGGAGAGGAGAGGGGTGTTCCCATCTGAGAAATCAGCAAGAGAGAAGAATGTGTTAAGTGACTCGACCCCCAAAACAACACCCCAGCCTCGCCGTAACGTCAGAAGGAAGCACAGCAGGCACATTTGCCTTCTCACTGGTTATGGACCGTTGCAAGGGTTGAGAGTGGTGCAGCTAGAAAGATATATATATATTTCCAAAGCAGTTAGTTTTTACACATTTTATTTTGTTCCAGAGTACTGTATGTAACTGAGTCATGTCACTAACTCCTTTTTTATTTTATGAACGTGGTTATTTTATCTACAAGCATGAACATTTTATATCTAAGGTGAACTGTCAGGCTTGGTGTCATTTATTCCTGAATGCCTTAGACTAATTCATAAATGTTTGTGCAGATCACATTTTAAAATTTGACTTTGGAAGAGATACAGATGTTTACATTGCGATGTTCTAATGGTATTTTAGTTCTCCATCGTTCTTCCTGTGGGTATTTAACACTCATTTAAAAACGTTTTGCATTTGAATGCTGTTAAATGATTGGAAATGGGCTTTTAATATACATTTCAGAAGAGGATAAAGAAGGATCCCAGTATAGATAATCCCAGGAGAGATGGAGTGCTGTGCAAACACTTTTTAAGATCTTCAAAGCCCGACACTGGCGTAACTAAATGTGGAAAACCCGAAAACAAAAGCCTAAACCAAACAAAGTAAACAACAACAACAGTGGTGATCGCAAACAGCCTTGGCCCATGCCACATTGCCACTCAACGACGTGCCGGCAGATTTACTGCTAATTAGCATGATTAACCTTTAATAAATCACCCGGTTTCTATCGCCACGGAGACAGAGACGGTGTGTCACTCCACAACTCCTGAACAGGGGATTTTAATTGGCTACGTGGGGGAATACTGGAGCTCCCTTTCTCTTCTGTCTTGACAACCAGACAGAGACAGACAGTCTTGCAGTGAAGGATACACACATTAATATACACACCGCTGTGTGTGTGTGTGTGTGTGTGTGTGTGTGTGTGTGTGTGTGTGTGTGTGTGTGTGTGTGTGTGTGCGCGCACCCAGGCTATGTTTGTATGTATTAAGCAGTGTGTTTGTGAATGTTCATATTGTATCCCCCTCTTTCAGTGTGTAAAGACAGTGTATGTTTGCTAAACGCAAGTGTGTGTCTATGTTTGTGCGTGTTTGCTGTTTTACAATGTTTTTTGAGTCTTTTTAGAAGTGGTGGCAAAGTTAGCGTGGGGTTAGTGAGATTATACTTGTAAAAGAGAGACCTTTACATGTCACCTTTTTCATACTAGGCCTACTGCATCTCTAGTGTGTATAGATCTAGTTCATCCTACAGTTTGCATGCATGTATCTCACCCTGACTGTTTTGGCTACTCTTACGCATGAATAGCCTGCATAAAATGCTGTGGACCATACAATGTTATATTATCACTTGCAGAAACTATATAGTATAGAAACAATATGTGAATGTCACGATTTTAGAAATATTGATTTGATACAAAATAAATATTGATTTCTGCTACAGAGAGATGAGAGCGTCACTGAAATGAAAGTGCTGAAAAGTACATTAAGATACATTACAATTGCTTTAGCGATTTGTTTTTAAAACCTCCCTTTTTTGCCTGGATGTGTAATTTGCTGATTATACAGCTCTGCAAAAAATAAAATATAAATCTGGTTTTACTAATAATAGGTACTACTAGGTTTGGGTAAAATTATAGTTTTTGTTTTATTCCATAAACTACTGACAACATTTCTCCCAATTTCTAAATAAAAATACTGTCATACATTGTTTTCAAGGGCAAAAAATGACAACCGGTCAAAATAACAAAGTTGCAGTGTTGTCAGACCTCAAATAATGCACACAAAATAAGTTTATATATAAACAACACAATGCTAATGTGTTAACTAAGGATGAGTTCAGAAATCAATATTTGGTGGTAATAATAATAGTAATTATTGTATAATATTTGTTTGTCATGTTTCTTGGTGTGCTCTATACCAGTCTTTGACATTAATGGTAGGTGACTTGATGTTGCTCCTAGCACAAGAATCCAAGCACCTCCTGCTTTGTTTGATGGCTCGTCTTCATGCATCTTACTCTTTGTTCACATTCCAGAGGTTTTCACTGGGGTTGATTTAGAAACATTTGCAATGGTCTCTTAATATTTTCCTGAACTGTATGTGCATCAAATCAAAAGAGGGAGTCATGAAAGAGAGTCAAGAAAATGTTATTCTTGATCAGTCATGAGGTTAAAGGAGAATTCCGGGTGATTTCAAAATGTAGCTCTGTTGTTTGGATATCTGGAGTGCTGTCAGTAGCAGTAACTCCTTTAATTTCCTGATAACATGTACCCTATATGTCTGAGTATAAGACAACCCTGATTATAAGACGCCCCCCCCCCCCATTCATCACAATATTTTTTATTACATTACTTTTTAAAGACCAAATATTGTTTATAAAAATGAAGTGATTTTATTTGAAAATAATGATAATGTTGTTTAAACATTAAACATTTTAAATAAAATCATGTATATAATCAATATATTTTAAAGTTGTCACATTTAAAAATCTCTTTCATGCGACTGCTGTGAGGACCACAGAAAGCTTCTCTCTGACTGTTGGCATTTTTAAGAATTTGGACTCACCGTTTTAGAACATAACATTATGTGACACCATATTTCTTTTTTATTTATTTATTTGCAGCCTGAGAGTTGTTTGATGACTGCGCTGCATTTATCACCACAATTTTAAAACCTGCATCATAACTTCTCCTAAGTTGTTGGTTAACTTGACCTACTTTTGAGCCACTTTGCTGGAAATTATCATTGTGTCTCTCCATCTTTCAGGCCGCTGCACTGTGAGCTAGTTGTGATTGTCGCACGCTTTATTCAGGAAGGGAACATTAGTTTTACAGATTTTTAGTGCCATCTGTGGTTGTGGATGTGTACTGCCATTTAAAAGTATATATCTTGAATATAAGACGAGGTCGTTTTTAAGACAATATTTCCAGGGGAAAAAAATCATATTCCAACCAATACGGTATTATAAAAATAGGGAATACATTTATAAAAATGTACATGTTTTGAAGGGAAAATATATATATATTTCTTTTGAAAACCATCAAACTATTGCAAAAATAGTATTTTGTTCTTGTCCAAATGATGTGGTGTAATTGGAAAATAAAATACATTGTCAAAGACATTATAATTTGTAGCTCTATTGATATTTTTTGTATTGTTTTGTGCCATGTGTATTAACATTTGGGCTTAGACTTTGGGTTAGGAATGACCTGGAAGAGAGTAAAATGTGTATGCTTGATGTGTACAAGGTGCACTCAGTAACACTGAGACTATTGGGTCCTTCCAGACCTAGCCAGCCAGAAAGATCCAGTTATACTGCAACATGACATGTTTTTGGTCACAGACAGAGCAACAGTTTCCAGGCAGCAGTCACCTCAGCAACGCACTCTTAGCCTTTGTAATGCTCAGGTATCTCCAGCAGCAGTGTGGATATACAAGTCTCTTCACCGGTGGCACTGCTCTGGTTTACAGAGAATGTTTTAGTATCTAGAGGTTTTACTTAGTTTGTTTTTTACCTAATTGTGAGTAACAGTGAGATGTTATCATTGTCTATTTCAAGCTATTAATTAACTGAATGGTGTTTCCTCAGGGGTGTGAAGGATTGATCTCCTAACACCATGGATATGGACATTCAGCCACAGGGCCAGCAGGCTGCAGTACCAGTGTTCCAGCCACAGGCAAGATCTATTCTCTCTTACACTTAGCCCTAATCTTCATTCTCTTCCAAAGCCTCACAGTGGTCTTCACCCACATCATATCCCTCTCCTTAACGCTAACCATCCACCTAAAGCGTGCTTCAGAAATTTAGCCAGTTCGCCAGATTCAAACATGCAATACCGGAATAGGCTTGGCAGAAGAAGTAACAACTGGTCAAATTTGAACTTCTGTTGCCTCATTCCGAGATAACGCTCGCATTGCAGAGAAGTGTGTGGATTGATGTTGCAGGTGTGATTTGGGCACATGTGGGTAGGCCTGTTGCAATTATTACATAATTGCCTAATCGCATTTATTTGAAGAGACTGCAATTATTTTGAAAAAATTACAATTATTTGGATTGTTTCCGTCTTAGATTTCTGTCTAAATAAGTTAATTTTACACCACTGGATGTTTTTCTCCCCTCCTAGGAAAGCAGTGATTTTGACATCTCCAGAGAAAGTTGTTTAGATAGTTGTTTCATGATGTTTAAATTTGTTTAGAATTGTTGTGCAGTGCTATCCTACCAAACAGCTGATCTCATGTAATTCATATTTATTTGACACTTTATCAACAGTAAATAAATAATAATTCGACAATTCTCTTATAAATGTTTGCATGAAAGCATACAGTAGCTTTGTTTTTCGCCCATTTCATGTCTCAGGATGGACCTCCGACATGACACAGGACTGATGGTAGCACTCACCTTCTCTGGACAAGGTGTTTTCCAGATGGCCCAAACAATCGAAAAGGGGATTTATTAGGGAAGTTTACTTTACCCCAGTCCTCAGCAGTCCAATCACTCTACCTTTTGCAAAATATCAGTCTGTACCTGATGTTTTTCCTGGAGAGAAGTGGCTTCTTTGCTGCCCTTCTTGACACCAGGCCTTCCTCCAAAAGTCTTTGACTCACTGTGCATGCAGATGCACTCACACCTGCCTGCTGCCATTCCTGAGCAAGCTCTGCACTGGTGGTGCCCCGATCCTGCAGCTGAATCAAATTTAGGAGACGGTCCTGGCACTTGCTGGACTTTCTTGGTCACCTTGACGCAATTCTTACAACAATTTAACTACTCTCTTTGAAGTTCTTGATGATCTGATAAATGGTTGATTTAGGTGCAATCTTACTAGCAGCAATAGCCTTGCCTGTGAATCCGTTTTGTGCATAGCAATGATTCCTTGCAGGTAACCATGGTTGACAGAGGAAGAACAATCATTTCAATCACCACCCTTCTTTTAAAGCTTCAAGTATGTTATTCTAACTCAGCATGACAGAGTGATCTCCAGCCTTGTCATCGTCAACACTCTCACCTTTGTTAACGAGGCAATAACTGATATGATGGCAGCTGGTCCTTTTGTGGCAGGGCTGAAATGCAGTTGAAATGCAGTTGAAAAAAAAATCTTTTTGGGAGATTAAGTAAATTTTCATGGCAAAGTCAACACCGAGGCAGCAGACTTTGTGAAAATTAGTATTTGAGTTATTCTCAACTTTTGACCATGACTGTACAGCAGCCGCGGTCGGTGGATCTTAATTGGGGAGGACGGGCTCGTATTGCGCTCGGGATCGGAGTGAATCGAATGGTGCGCAACAAAAAAACACTGGGTTTTGTGCGTTGCGCACTATTCCATTCACTCCAGTCCCGAGCGTAATACGAGCCCGTCCTCCCCAATTAAGATCCACCGACCGCGGGTGCTGTACAGTGGTGGTCACACTGACACACAGCTCTGTTTCCCACAGTGCAAGTGTTCATTCACTGTTATTAATTCTTTAACAAAGTTGCCGTATCTATACATATAGGCCGATGGTCTTAGTGCCCTAAAAGAAATCACACAACCTGTCCTTGAATACAGTGCAAATGGATCCCAAAATGTTAACGTGACTGTCCCTGGGATGAAATTGACACAGAATAAGAGATGTATTTCACGTTTCCTGGAATTGCAGCAATGGAAGTTGATAATACTTGACAATTCTGTGTTGGAGAACTTTAATGTCAACCCCTGCAATGATAAAATAATAATAATAATGTTGAACAGAACATCTCCCCCTCCAAACACAAGGCCTATTTTCAAGGCAGTTGCAGATAGTTCAGGTCATGTGATATTGATTCATCTTTCTGCAAACCACAGGAAACAAATGTGGAAAGAAAATTAAAATGTAAAATTGTCAAAGTTGCTTCAAGTAACCTGCATTGCTCTTGTTGCAAGAACTGGTTATTGCTTATTATCTAATGTATGCACAATGTGTTTACATAAGACTTAAATGGATAAAGACTCACAGAATGATTCAGAACATCTAGGGTCATAAGCCCTGGCAAAATTGGCCATGTTGGTAAAACAGGGTGAGCATCCGGTTTGGCAAATTTACACAAATGAGGAAGTGCGTTAAACCTGCATTCTATCTGAATTCCTGCTGGGGGCGATACGCCTGGTTGCAAAAGAGCTTGGTTTCTGTAATAGTCTATGAGAATGAGAGACACGGCTCACTTGATTTATTACCTCAGTAAACATTTTAATGATTATAATGAATATATATATCGTCTCAATCACTAGTTTTACGCCTTCTGCAGTTTATCATGATGTACATTTTTTAAATGATGGTCCTGTTGATTTTAAAACCGGCGATAAAACAAAGTGGCGTTTAGGGTGTATCTATGCTGTTTGTTTGTAGGACAAGAGACTCAAAGGAGTTGGCAGTTCAGTTTTTCTGGAAAGTAACGTTACTTTGTTTAACATTTTGTTTTTATACAGTTTTTTGTTAGCATCCATTAATATCAGTTGGCTAGCTAGATTACTCCTCCCTCTGGTCTAAAATCATCACATCCGCAACCAAGATGTCTGCGCCTATAACGGCAAATTCGATGACCCAATTCGGCGCTTCACAAACCAATGGGTGACGTCACACATGGCTCCATCCAGTGATTATACAATCTATGGTTGGAAAAAGCCTTTTCATTAAATCTGAGTAGTTGACCAGCACAGTACTATAGGCAATTCAACATAGATTTCAGAACAAAATACACTATATAGCCAAATGTATGTGGACTTCGCTACTATTGGTGGAGTAGGAATAATAGTCTGGGGCTGTTTTTCAGGATTTGGGCTAGGCCATACATTTCCAATGAAGGGTCATCTTACTGATACAGGATACAAAGACATTTTAGAAAGTTGGGTGCTTCCAACTTCGTGGCAATAATTTCAGGAAGGCCCTTTCCTATTCTAGCATGACTGCGCCCCTGTGCAGTCATGTGGAGTAATGAATGGAATGTCCAACAAGCTCATATGGGTGTGATGGTCAGGTGTCCACATACCTCTGGCTATATAATGTACAGTATGTCAAAATGACTAGATTTGTGAAACTATTCTAAACAATACAAATGAGTAAGCCCTGAATCTCTAACCATTCCTAAAGGAGAGGCTAGATAGATGGTTAAATAGAGACTCATTATTGATGGGAACTCTGGAGCCGTACAAAACTGGACCACCCAGTGAGCAGCTTTTGGTTCAATTACATTCAGGTTGTTATGGAGCAAATATGGTCACTTCTGGAATTTCATGGCAGCATCGTACATCAGCCTGATCGATCTTCTTTACCACACAAGGATGTTTCTGGCACCATTATGTATTGAATGGTTGATTAACAAAGGGGATGTGCTCAGGGTATCCAAATCCATTCGCTGGAGAGGAAACAGGAAAACAGCTGTTTTTTAAGTCTAAAAATAGTTCTGCTATTAGGTCTGCTGTTTCTTCTGTAAGAAAAGCCAATGCAATATTAACTGTAAAATAGCCAGGGGGTTCATTCAGTTGAATATATGTAAGCCTAATTGCTAATTTAGGCCTAATTGGGTTATGCACAGAAAAACATAGCACTAACCTCCCCCACACTGATGCTGTAGACAAAATAATGAAAATACCTAACAATATATTAATATCAAGGACCTAATTAGGACTTTGTCCAGCCTTGCCAACAGAACAGCTCTGATAATTCTTGGAATACAGTCATATAAGTGCTGAGAGTAGAGGGATATTGCACTGTTCTTCAAGAATATTGATTGGGGGGCCACTGGGTTTTATGTCATCTTGAAACCACTCATTAATTTATTTAGCAGTGTATGGGATATTATCAGCCTGGAATATGTGAACATCTACAGGGTGCACCTGGTCCTGTTAAATTACCTCTTTGCCCTTACACAACCGTACAGTGCATTCAACGGGCCTAAGCATTTGACTGCCCATACCAGTACGGGTCCCACGTTTCAAGTTTATCACCTGTACAGAAGACTGCAGGTGTCTGATATAACAAGGGGCCTAGAGATCAAGCATAATACAGACTGTTATAGTGTATATACAGTCTGTAGATGTAAGCAAAGTCCACAGAACTACTTGACGATCAAGGTGGATTAGAATTGATTTAAATTCACAATGTTTACACGTTTGCAGTAGGGATGCTCATATTGACCGTTTAACCGTTAACCGAAAGTAAAACATTTGACCGATTTAATACTATTAGTTAAACGGTTAAGAAGTTGTTTTTTTTACGTATATATAGCCTATATTAGTTAAATCACATGGCGCGTTAACACGCGCAACCAGAGCCTGGCGCTTTGTTTTGAAAGGTGAGGAGATACAGGTAATGAGGAGCGAAATATACCGGCTGCCTGTTTTGCGTCATTTAAAATGACAACCCTTGGACATTTATGATGACTGTGATATTAACTTGCGCTTTCATTTTTTCATGTACAGAAACGTATAACGGTATCGTATTGGGAAGCATATATTATTTTATCGGCTATAATTCATCATGCTCCTGATGCATTATAGCAGACAAAATAATGTTACCTTAAAAACAACACACACAGTGATTGACAACACGCACTTTATTTTCAGAGAGGACCGTAATGGTCATTTCAATGGAATGGGTGCGCTCGGCAGTTATTGTATAGTTAGTAACATAACGCATAGCAAGGTTTATCAACATTTTGTTTTGTGGTAATGAAAAATAGCCCTTATTTGCAGTAGGCCTCCTGTAAGCAACAACCTTGTTCCAGATTTTCACCGACTGTTTTCATTCTATAATTTGACAACTCGGTAAACACTGCATCAAGGCTACTTTCCTTTGATTGAAAACAGAAAGTGAAAACGTCTACAACAAATTTCCTCTCGACAATATTTTGGTTGGTGTGGACTTTACGCCAGTGTAGTTTGGTGATACCAAACATCGACACAGCTTTAGTATGAAACTAACTAGTTTCATTGTATGTTTAGTGTGGACTTTGCACTCGTCAATTAAATTTTTTATTTAAAGCCAATTGAATATTATAATCTTATCAGTTAACAGTTAATTATCGGTTAACGAGTTCTGGTTGTCGGTCAGGAAAATTACCCGAAATGAGCATCCCTAGTTTGCAGCAGACAATGTGGGCTGAAAGCATCGTTTAGCATTTTACTAAACAAATCCGTCAGGATATAAGGAATAAGACATTTTTTGTTAGCCTTGAATACACTTATTTTAAGATAAAAGCCTTACCATCAATTCCAGCATTGTTAATCTCATGACATAATGCTGCCATTGAGTCAACTGCTGATTAAAATTTTGCTGTAATATTTGAGGCTGTATTTTTGGGGCACCGAGTCACCATCCAGTTAAGTGTCCTTCCATCTGTGTCAGTCATCTTGGACTTGCGGCTTCTGTTACTATTTTACGATGCAAAGTGTCCCAGGTTTGGCATACTGTATTTTGTCATGGCTTTTGGGACAGTTCTTCTTAACACATCAAATAATTCGTGGTTTTTGTGATCGATGCACTTTGTAATTCAGTGCGTTTTTTCATGTTGCTTTGAAAATAAATTTTTGGTATTGACAAATGTTTTGCTAACAAATTAGGTTTGTTGTTCACTCACTGTTTAGACTCATTTCAGTTCATTAACACTGTCATTGTCTTAATGTGAAACAAGTAGGCCCAATGCATGTTACTAGTTTTTGGGATGTCAAACCCACCAGTACCAACCATGATCCTTCTGTGAAACAGTCAGTATGGAGCTGGATGCCTATGAGCACACAGAAGTTTCCTTTCAACAAGTACATTTCACTCATTCTCTCCATTTAATATGCTTGGCAAAAGCTGTGACTGTTATAGGGGTGCAGTGAATGGCTTTCTGTATGGCTGGCGATATCACATCTCAGAGTCCCGGAGGTATAATGCATATGCATTAGATGAAGTGGATGAGCTGGTACCATGTGCATTTTTAATGGTGCATTTGCTCTTTGAGTGAGTGGGAGGGAGTCGTTCTCAAAACGGATTTTGAATGTCGTTGCAGATTTTGACAGAGTCGTGTGTGTGTGTGTGTGTGTGTGTGTGTGTGTGTGTGTGTGTGTGTGTGTGTGTGTGTGTGTGTGTGTGTGTGTGTGTGTGTGTGTGT
>JACXGM010008058.1:0-23429 GCA_016801145.1 Umbra pygmaea
GTTTAGGTAAGGAGGGGTTTTTCCTAGGATTGACTTGTAAATTAGGTGATACCAGTGTGTCAGGCGCCGAGTGTGTAATGAGGGCCAGCCCACTAGTGCATATAGGTCACAGTGGTGGGTGTTAAAAGGGGCATTGGTAACAAATCGGATGGCACTATTGTAGACTACATCTAGCTTTTTAAGTAGGGAGGTGGAGGCACTGTTCAAAGAGGTGTACTGTTTTCAACAACCTCACAGACACAGTTCAAAGAGGTGTACTGTTTTCCTTTTCCGTAAATCAACCGTTTAAGAAAGGACCACAAGTTCTGAATAGGGTTTAGGTCAGGTAAGGAAGGGGGCCATGTCATTATTCTTTCATATGTAAAGCATTTACTGGCTAGCCATGCAGTGGAGTACTTTGATGCATGCGATGGAGCATTGTCCTGCATAAAAATCATGGTCTTCTTGAAAGATGCAGACTTTTTCCTGTACCACTGCTTGAAGAAAGTGTATTCTAAAAACTGGCAGTAGGTTTGGTAGTTGAGTTTGAGTCCATCTTCAACCCAAAACGCTCCAACTAGCTCATCTTTAATAATACCAGCCCATACCAGTACCCCACCTCCACCTTCCTGGTAAGTGGAGCTCTGTACTCGTTACTGATCCAGCCATGGGCCCATCCATCTGGCCCAGTCTTGACATTTCAACTTGTGTCTTGTTCAGTGGTGGTCGGGTTTCAGCCTTCCTTACCTTTGCCATGTCTCTGAGCACTGAACACCTCATACTTCTGGGCACTCCAGGTAGGTTGCAGTTCTGGAATATGACAGCACTGGAGGATAATGGTTTCCTTGTAGTTTCACGTTTGAGTCTTCTCAAATCTTTGGCAGTTTTTTTCTCAACACGTTTCTTGTGACCCTGTTGACTGTTTGCAAAAAATCGTTTAATGGTACTGTGATCACGCCCCAACATCGTAGCAATTTAAAGAGTGCTGCATCCTTCTGAAAGACATTTTACATTTTTGAGTCAGGTAAAACTCTTGGGCCCATTTTGCCTGAGAAACAAACGCTGCATAATAATTATGCACACCTTGATATAGGGTGTTGATCTCCTTAGGCCACACCCTCCCTCATTACAAACATACAAGTTACCTGACATGCTTAAATCCAATAAGCATTCCAGTTTTAGCCTGATCTCTCAGAAATCTGTAGAACTGCCACGGAATCTAAACATCAGAATCTGTGTCAGTTTCACAGAAAAGTCCACGATTGGCGCACAGTAAGACCTTGCTGTTAACTCGATGTAAGCCTTTCCCAAACCCCTAACCTAACCTTAACTGCTCAGAAACCTTGCTGTTAATTCGATTTAAGCCTTTCCCAAACCCCTAACCTAACATTAACCACTCAGAAACCTTGCTGTTAACTCGATGTAACTTGTATTTAGTGAGTAAAAATGATAAAAAAGCATGTTTGCAACATGTCTGCATCGCGTTGGAATAGAAAACAGAATACATGCAAAGTGTCCGCCTGGATTCGTACTTGCAATCTTTGGTATATGTTAGTCGCATCCTTAATTTCGAAATCCGTGGCAGTTTCACAGAATTTTCGGACATTCCGTGAAATTGCCACGGACTTTGAAGTTAAGTGTCCATGGTAGTATCATGGATTTCTGAGAGATCACGTTGTCCAGTAATACAGCTTGAAGTTGGAACATATGCATACAGACTGTAAGAATTGGCCCCCATCACTCCTCCACCATCACACTTAGCACCGGCTCACCCCAGGGCTGTGTGCTGAGCACTCTTCTCTATTCACTATACACCTTTGACTGTTTACCAACATTTTCCAACAATTCCATCATAACGTTTGCAGATGACACTACTGTGGTAGGACTTATCACGGACGGGGTCGAGTTCGCCTACAGACAGGAAGTGGAGAATATGTCTGAGTGGTGCTCTGCCAATAACCTAATCCTAAACACGACTAAAACAAAATAACTCATAATTGATTTTAGAAAACATAATGTAAACCCCCATCCTCTCTTCATAAATGGTGAGTGCGTGGAGAGAGTTCATTCATTTAAATTCCTGGGCATTCATATCACAGACTGTTTCTCATGGTCAACCAAAACCACAATAGTTGTCAAAAAAGCACAGCAGCTCCTTCACTTCCTGAGGATACTGAGGAAAAACAATATGAATGTGAGGCTGCTGGTGTACCTTTACAGATCCACAATAGAGAGCATACTTTCTTACTGCATCTCTGTGTGGTTTGCTGCATGTTCTGCTGCAGACAAAAAGGCTCTGCAGAGAATTATCAAGATTGCAGTAAAAATAATTGACTGTCCCCTCCCCTCCCTGTCAGATATTGCACTCAGCCTTATTCTCTCAAGAGCCAACAACATTATTAAGGACAATACTCATCATGGTCACCACCTGTTTCAATTGTTACCCTCTGGTAGGCGGTATAGGTCTATAAAATCAAACACCACTAGATTTAAAAATAGCTTCTTCCCAAATGCAATAGTTTCTCTAAACAAATACAGTTAAACAAACTGTCACTCACTGTTAACCCCTGCACTATGACTTTTATTCTGTTTTTACCATTGTTTTTATTCAGTTTTATAGGTCTTGTAAGGATAACTTATTGTATTTATTGTATGCACCAAGTGGAGAAGCGCTCCTAATTTCGCTGTATTGTAAAATACAATGACAATAAAGGCATTCAATTCCATTAAATTCAATAATGATGATGATATGGTCAAAATACTGACTTGCCTAAATTGTTCACACAGGGTATACTTGCGTGATTTAATTTACAGGTGCCCTCAAGTATGTCCAGGTGTTAACGTTCAAATGTATGCAGATGACACTGTGCTTTTTGTTCATGCAAGAACTAAATAACTTGTTGATGCAAGCAAATTGACATTGCAATGGCTGAAGTCTCAGATTGGTTAAATAAGTCTTGCTTGTCTCTTAATGTAAGCAAGACAGTTTGCATGTATTTTACTGCATGAAAACACAACTCTGTGAATCCAGACATTGTATTTAATTGTAAAGCACTTAAATGTGTGACACATAGGGCTGGGCGATAAAACGATAACGATATGTGTTGCGATAGACACGTAATCAATATCAATAAAAAATGTGTTCGATAAAACGTTTGATAATTTCCTTTGCTTCGTGGGAAGAAACCAGCGGTTGCGAAGCAAATTTGGTTGCATAAACAAAGGCACTCACTCTTTGGTAACCTAGCAACGTAGCAAGTGACACGCTAACAGCCAATCATTTAACAGTATCAAGTTTGGTGGCGCAATATTACTGTCTTGTGAGTTGTGTTGGATTCTTCCGTAACTGAAACTGAAAAGTGGAAAATTAGTGCCTCAGCGAGCAAGGAAATTGTTGATAAAATGGAAAGTCAGCTCGCCAGTATGGCCGTTTTTTTGTTTTTCAAAAGTCTGACCGTAGTCAGACCAATGTCATCTGCAAATTATGCAAAACCGTCGTCCCCACAAAGACTGGTAGGTATAGAGCTCAACAGTCCCTCCCCTTGTCCGAGAGAGCTAGGGTTCCGGAAGTAAATTTCCCATTCATTTCTCCCGTTGACTTCTGGAAAAATCTGTATATAAGTGGTTTTTAGGCCATGCCTTCGGCTAACCAGCTACGGCATGACTCATAAGCATACGGCGTGACTCAAGCATACAAAATATAATTTCGAGTGAAAAAATGAACCGCAAATCCTAAAAAAGTAAAAGGTACAAGACTGTGTACATATTTTTTATCCTGAGTAAGGGAACTACTGTACTCATCCCATAAAACATTGCGAGTGTTATCTTTCCGCCTTTACGTTATTTTAAATTACCTAACTTTAGCTAATTTCACTTACACAATGTCATCCTTGAAATATGATGTAATCTACAGCTCAGTAAACGTACTTAAAGTTCTCTAACTATCCATACTTTTTGCTACGACACAGGCGTACGACTCGGGCAGCCTGCCAGAGTTGGAAACACAAAGCTTTTTCGCGGGCTCAGTAAACATTTCCATGGTAACCGCTAGTTTGTCTCCATGACATCATGGATTTCCACCAATCAGAGACATCACTGCTGGTTTAGGATTGTGGGTAATGAAGTACTTATCCAAGACATCGCAAATAAAATTCAGTTATTTCAAAACAAGGTTGGTGCCCCATGTACTTTTGGCGTCTATATGAGCATATACAATCGCTTAGACATGTCGTAGCTGGTTTTAAGTCTACCATCGACGGTTAAGATTTGATGGCTTATTTTCGAATTTTCAATGGAGAAAATGTATTGTATCCTTACTTCCGGAGTCGGCTGTGGGTGAGACTGTTGAGTTCTATATCACAAACCTTTTTTCCCCACCTTCTCAGGTCTCAGGTTTCTCTGTTTATATTTAACACTTTGCACTATTTTATTACACTTTATTTAGCATTTCTTAAGTATTCTAATTTTGCACCTTAGTGTAACAGATAATTGTTAAGTGTTCATTGTGATTTTAGACTTACAGTGCCTTGCCGAAGTATTCGGCCCCCTTGAACTTTTCGACCTTTTGCCACATTTCAGGCTTCAAACATAAAGATATGAAACTGTAATTTTTTGTGAAGAATCAACAACAAGTGGGACACAATCATGAAGTGGAACGAAATTTATTTGATATTTCAAACTTTTTTAACAAATAAAAAACTGAAAAATTGGGCGAGCAAAGTTAATACTTTGTAGCGCCACCTTTTGCTGTGATTACAGCAGGAAGTCACTTGGGGTATGTCTCTATCAGTTTTGCACATTGAGAGACTGACATTTTCTAAATTTTCTAAATCTAAAAGCCAGCCCAGTTCTGGAACAGCATTATTTGGACCAATGAACCTAAGATCAACCTGTACCAGAATGATGGTAAGTAAATATTATGGATAAGGCGTGGAACGTCTCATAATCCGAAGCATACCACATCATCTGTAAAACATGGGGGAGGCAGTGTGATGGCATGGGCATGCATGACTTCCAATGGCACCCGGTCAATAGTGTTTATTGATGATGTGACAGAAGACAAATGAAGACAGTTTCAGTAAAGACCTGGCAAAGCATCACAAAGAAGGAAACCCAGCATTTGGGGATGTCTATTCTTTCCAGAATTTAAGCAGTCATTGCCTGCAAAGGATTCTCGACAAAGTATAAAAAATTTTACATTTATGATTGTGTTACATTTGAGCCCCTAACATAAGGCAACTGTGTATAAAAGTGGTTGCAATTCTTAAACGTGTCATACAATATTTTGGATCAACCCCTTGAATTTAATTTAAAAGTCTACACTTCAATTGCATCTCAGTTGTTTAATTTAAGTTTCATTGTATTGGCATACAAAGACAAAATTATGAAAATTGTGTCAGTGTCCAAATATTTCCGGACCTAACCCTACATGGTTTAACGAGTTTGGTGTGAAGGAACTCAAATGGCCTGCACAGAGCCCTAACCTCAACCCAATTGAAAACCTTTGGGATGATTTGGAATGGTAATTGTGAGCCAAGCCTTCTCGTCCAACATCAGTGACTGACCTCAAATGCTCTTTTGGCTCAATGGGCACAAATACACACAGGCACTCTCCACACTCGAATACTTTAAACAATTCATAGCATAATGTTTTGCAGTACAATTGTCATAAGGCATATCAACAAAAAATGTGAAAGTTGTAACTAATCCTTTACCTGGCAATAGGATGCAAATTCCCCCACAATTACAAAACAACCCAGCTACATTCATGAATTACTTATATAAAAATATTTTCAAAATATACATAAGCTAGACAAAACCAGGACAAATATATAATTTAAGTTCTATGCAATGAGACGGCCAGATGCAGCCTGCTGTGGTTCCCTGCACATACTGTACATTCATTCTGTGTACAATTGTGTTGATAAAGTTTGCATACCCTGGCAGAAAATGTGAAATGGCGGCATTGATTTTGACAATATGACCTGACTGTTATGTAAGGATAGTGATCATATGAAGCCATTAATTATCACATACTTGTTAGGCTTCTTTGTAAACCATACTGATCACCCGAATGGCCCTAATCAAAAGTTGACATACCCTTGAATATTTGGCATTGTTACAAACAAGGTGACACACACAGGTTAAATGTCAATTAAAAGTTCATTTCCTACACGTGGCATTTTAAATTGCAATTAGTGTCTGTGTATAAATAGTCAATGAGTTTGTTAGCTCTCATGTGGATGCACTGAGCAGATTAGATACTGAGCCATGGGGAGCAGAAAATAACTGTCAAAAGACCTGTGTAATTAGGTACTGGAACTGCATACATTTGGAAAAGGATGTAAAAAGATATCCAAAGCCTTGCAAATGCCATTTAGTATTGTTCAATGACTTACTAAGAAGTGAAAGATTCAGGGATCTCTTGACACCAAGTCAAGGTCAGGTAGACCGAGAAAAATTTCAGCCAAAACTGCCAGAAGAATTTTTTGAAATACATAAAAAAACAGGTAACCCTGGGAGACATACAGGCTTCTCTGGTAAAAGACTGTTGTGGTTATTTCAAGCACAATACAACGATACTTGAACAAAAATTAGCTGCATGGTCGAGGTGCCAGAAAGAAGTCTTTACTGCACCACTGCCACAAAAAAAGCCAGGTTACAATATGCCAGATAACAACTTGACACACCTCACAGCTTCTGGCACAATGTTATTTAAGGGGATGAGACCAAATTGGAGCTTTATGGTCAAAACAATAGGTGCTATATTTTGGACAGGGGTCAACAAGTCCTATAGTGAAAAGAATCCCATCCCCACTGTGAAGCATGTTGGTGGCTCACTGATGTTTTGGGGGGTGTGAGCTGTAAAGGCACGAGGAAAATTGATGGCAAGATGAATGCAGCATGTTATCGAACAGTATTAGGAGGACGCCATGCAACACAGATGTGAAGCAGTTCTCAGAAACCGTGGTTCTACAACTTAAATATTAGTACAGTGATTCACAAGATGGCTAAATCTTCAAGCATTTTTCAGTTTATACAGCAAATGTTTTGAGTTGGTAAAGACAAATGCAGACACTGTTTTTTTTTTGAACAGCCTAACATTCCTTTTTCTTCACATTCTCTAAAGTAATAACAACTTTGATAGATTTATCTTCATGTTTTAATTTGGAATAGACTGTGCATTGTTCCCAATACATTTGTGTATGATTGTGAGCTTTACTAACTTCTTTTTAACACACTGCTATTATTTCGAACACAACTGTATATACAGTGCCTTGCAAAAATATTCTGCCCCCTTTAACATTTTGACCTTTTGCCACATTTCAGGCTTCAAACATAAAGATATAAAACTGTATTTTTTTGTGAAGAAGCAACAACAAGTGGGACACAATCATGAAGTGGAACGAAATTTATTGGATATTTCAAACTTTGTTAACAAATAAAAAACTGAAAATTTGGGCTAGCAAAATTATTTAGCCCCTTTACTTTCAGTGCAGCAAACTCTCTCCAGACGTTCAGTGAGGATCTCTGAATGATCCAATATTGACCTAAATGACTAATGATGATAAATAGAATCCACCTGTGTGTAATCAAGTCTCCCTATAAATGCACCTGCTCTGTGATAGTCTCAGAGGTCCGTTGAACGCACAGAGAGCATCATGAAGAACAAGGAACACACCAGGCAGGTCCGAGATACTGATGTGGAGAAGTTTAAAGCCGGATTTGGATATAGAAAGATTTCCCAAGCTTTAAACATCCCAAGGAGCACTGTGCAAGCAATAATATTGAAATGGAAGGAGTATCAGACCACTGCAAATCTACCAAGATCCGGCCGTCCCTCTGAACTTTCAGCTCATACAAGTAGAAGACTGATCAGAGATGCAGCCAAGAGGCCCATGATCACTCTGGATGAACTGCAGAGATCTACAGCTGAGTGGGGCGAGTCTGTCCATAGGACAACAATCCGTCGTATACTGCACAAATATCGTATACGGCCTTTAAGGAAGAGTGGCAAGAAGAAAGCCATTTCTGAAAGATATCCACAAAAAGTGTTGTTTAAAGTTTGCCACAAGCCACCTGGGAGACACACCAAACATGTGGAAGAAGGTGCTCTGGTCAGATGACACCAAAATTGAACTTTTTGGCAACAATGCAAAACTTTATGTTTGGCGTAAAAGCAACACAGCTCATCACCCTGAACACACCATCCCCACTGTCAAACATGGTGGTGGCAGCATCATGGTTTCGGCCTGCTTTTCATCTGCAGGGACAGGGAAGATGGCTAAAATTTATGGGAAGATGGATGGAGCCAAATACAGGACCATTCTTCCAACAAGACAATGATCCAAAACATAAAGCAAAATCTACAATGGACTGGTTCACAAATAAACATATCCAGATGTTAGAATGGCCAAGTCAAAGTCCAGACCTGAATCCAATCAAGAATCTGTGGAAAGAACTGAAAACTGCTGTTCACAAACGCTCTCCATCCAACCTCACTGAGCTTGAGCTGTTTTGCAAAGAGGAATGGGCAAAAATTTCAGTCTCTTGATGTGCAAAACTGATAGAGACGTACCCCAAGCGACTTACAGCTGTAATTGCAGCAAAAGGTGGCGCTACAAAGTATTAACTTTGAGTTTGCTGCACTGAAAATAAATTTTGCACGCCCAATTTTTCTGTTTTTTATTTGTTAAAAAAGTTTAAAATATCCAATAAATTTTGTTCCACTTCATGATTGTGTCCCACTTGTTGTTGATTCTTCACAAAAAATTACAGTTTCATATCTTTATGTTTGAAGCCTGAAATGTGGTAAAAGGTTGCAAAGTTCAAGGCGGCCGAATAATTTCGCAAGGAACTGTATACACTCACCTAAAGGATTCTTAGGAACACCATACTAATACTGTGTTTGATCCCCTTTCGCCTTCAGAACTGCCTTAGTTCTATGTGGCATTGATTCAACAAGGTGCTGAAAGCATTCTTTATAAATGTTGGCCCATATTGATTGGATAGCATCTTGCAGTTGATGGAGATTTGTGTGATGCACATCCAGGGCACGATGCTCCCGTTCCACCACATCCCAAAGATGCTCTACTGGGTTGAGATCTGGTGACTGTGGGGGCCATTTTATTACAGTGAACTCATTGTCATGTTCAAGAAACCAGTTTGAAATGATTCGAGCTTTGTGACATGGTGCATTATCCTGCTGGAAGTAGCCGTCAGAGGATGAGTACATGGTGGCCATAAAGGGATGGACATGGTCAGAAACAACGCTCAAAATTGCTTAAATCACCTTTCTTTCCCATTCTGACATTCAGTTTGGAGTTCAGGAGATTGTCTTGACCAGGACCACACCTCTAAATGCATTGAAGCAACGACCATGTGATTGGTTGAGTAGATAATTGCATTATGGAGAAATTGAATGGGTGTTCCTAATAATCCTTTAGTTGAGTGTATATACAGGTACCTCTCAAGAAATTAGCATATTGTGATAAAGTAAATTATTTTCCATAATGTAATGATCAAAATTAAACTTTCACATATTTTAGATTCATTGCACACCAACTGAAATATTTCATGTCATTTATTGTTTTAATACTGATGATTTTGGCATACAGCTCATGAAAACCCAAAATTCCTATCTCAAAGAATTAGCATATCATGAAAAGGGTCTCTAAACAAGCTATTAACCTTATCATCTGAATCAACTAATTAACTCTAAACACCTGCAAAAGATTCCTGAGGCTTTTAAAAACTCCCAGCCTGTTTCATTTCTCAAAACCACAATCATGGGTAAGACTGCCGACCTGACTGCTGTCCAGAAGGCCATCATTGACACCCTCAGGCAAGAGGGTAAGACACAGAAAGAAATTTCTGAACAAATAGGCTGTTCCCAGAGTGTTGTATCAAGGCACCTCAGTGCGAAATCTGTGGAAGGAAAAAGTGTGGCAAAAAACGCTGCACAACGACACAAGGTGACCGGACCCTGAGGAAGATTGTGGAGAAGGACCGATTCCAGACCTTGGATGACCTGTGGAAGCAGTGGACTGAGTCTGGAGTACAAACATCCAGAGCCACCGTGCACAGGTGTGTGCAGGAAATGGGCTACAGGTGCCGCATTCCCCAGGTCAAGCCACTTTTGAACCAGAAACAGCGGCAGAAGCGCCTGACCTGGGCTACAGAGAAGCAGCACAACAAATCAACAACAAATTTTGCATGTCATTCGGAAATCAGGGTGCCAGAGTCTGGAGGAAGACTGGGGAGAAGGAAATGTACCCACAGTCAGTGATGGTCTGGGGTGCCATGTCAGCTGCTGGTGTTGGTCCACTGTGTTTTATCAAGGGCAGGGTCAATGCAGCTAGCTATCAGGAGATTTTGGAGCATTTCATGCTTCCATCTGCTGAAAAGCTTCATGGAGATGAAGATTTCATTTTTCTGGACGACCTGGCACCTGCTCACAGTGCCAAAACCACTGGTAAATGGTTTACTGACCATGGTATTACTGTGCTCAATTGGCCTGCCAACTCTCCTGACCTGAACCCCATAGAGAATCTGTGGGATATTGTGAAGAGGAAGTTGAGAGACGCAAGACCCAACACTCTGGATGAGCTTAAGGCCGCTATCGAAGCACCTGGGCCTCCATCACACCTCAGCAGTGCCACAGGCTGATTGCCTCCATGCCACGCCGCATTGAAGCAGTCATTTCTGCAAAAGGATTCCCAACCAAGTATTGAGAGCATAACTTAAAATAATTATTTGAAGGTTGACTTTTTTTAATTTATTTTTTGTATTACAAACACTTCTTTTATTGGTCAGATGAAATATGCTAATTCTTTGAGATAGGAATTTAGGGTTTTCATGAGTTGTATGCCAAAATCATTAGTATTACAACAATAAATGACCTGAAATATTTCAGTTGGTGTGCAATGAATGTAAAATACATGAAAGTTTAATTTTTATCATTACATTATGGAAAACAATGAACTTTATCACAATATGCAAATTTCTTGAGAAGGACCTGTATATATATGCTTAAATACAGTTGATTTTATTATTTAAAACATGTGTTATTGTTTATATTATCAAATATACACATTAATTGGACATTCAACAAAATTGTATTTAAAAGTATTTTCAAATACATTTTCCATTGACATTTTTGTAATTCAGCAGATGTTCTTATCCAGCATCACTTAGCCAGACAACCCCATTGAATTGAGTGCTTTCTTTCTCAATAAATAAGTTAAATGAAAAATCTGCTCAAAATCTGTGAAAACAAAAACTTACTGAGATGTCTAATTAGATAACATCTTTTAGCATCAGGGGGAAGCTGGTTTCATAATTGGTGTGCCAGAACAGAGAATGTTTTTTAATGGGCTGAGTGAGAGCTAACCTAGATGACACTGTGTGATTAGTTGTGTCAGTAACATATTTATTCCTTGGATGTTGTCCTAAACATGAACCTGCAGGGGCAAGTTACTGCCGGGTATCACAGATTTTTTTTATTTGAGTGGAGGAAACAGTGGAGTTGTAAAGCTTGTGAGAGGAGTCTTCTAAGAAAAGAACAACAACTCAAACTTGTCAATATTGATTGATTGATTGAATATTAAACTTGAGGTGGTGGGCTGACAAGCTGAGATATCAGGCAGACACGTAGAGATGTGTCCCCATTGAAGTATCAGTAAGAAGTAGTGAGGACAATTAATTTGATATTAATCCTTACAGAAATGACAGGAGAGACCATGTGAGGAAATTATGAAGCCATGTGACGTTGTGTGTACATGGAACAGGATAGGGCCAGGAGTCGAGTGCTGGGGGATAACAGAAGTTAGAACACAGGGTGCATACATCAATCCTCTCCATGTCACATACAGTAGTAGGAGCTTCCTCATAGCATTGCAATTCCAGAGTGTGCCAAACCTGATGTATCACAGAGTTTGTAAGTTTTATTCATAATGAGGGCCAATACAAAATGTATAAATGTATATAATGCAATTATATAAATGCAAATACATGAACACACACTTGCACATGTACACATAAATATACATGTATATAGTACACATGTATGTACTACAGTATATACAGAGTACCATATCGAATAAATAAACCCTTGGTAAATATTAGCAAAAATGCTATGATGTAATTTTTTTATCAGCTGGATTACACTCACAATATATGAAATCTAATGTTTAATTGATATACAAAATGGATTGTATTGCTATGAAATGTATTGGTTGGCTACTTGATTTGATTGAAGTAGGGCAGCAGCATGGCACCCTATATTCCATTGCCGGTTTATTTCTAAAGCTAAGCAGGTCTGAGCCTTGTTAGTCTCTGGATGGGAGAACAATGATCCTGGAAGTGGTGTTGGACGGTCAGTAGAGGGCACTCTTTCCTCTAGTCTAAAGAAAAGATCATTCCCAATGCCCCAAGAAAGTGATGGGGACATCTGTTCTGTGTAGGGTGCCGTCTTTCGGATGGGATGTTAAATGGGTGTCCTGACTCTCCGTGGTCACTAAAGATCCCATGGCACTATTTGTAAGAGTAGAGGTGTTAACCCCAGTGTCCTGGACACATTTCCAATCTGGCAATCTAATTATCCCCAGCTTTCAATTGGCTCATTCTTTCCCTCCCCCCACTTCTCCCCAGGCTGTTTCTGCAAATGAGATGTTCTCAGTCAACTTGCCTGGTAAAATTAAATAAAAAAAATAATTTAAGTGATAATTTCCCTAATAGTGGATTTTTCAGATGTTTAGCTCTTTTTATTGCTGGCTAATTTATGAAGCTCAACAACCTTTGGTCTAATTTGAAGTTGGTATTTACAGTATACCTTAAGGTAACAGTCATGGATGACCACCTGTGAGTTCCTAATTCCTAAAATGAACTTGGAAACATCTATGTCAATGAGAAGATTAGATTTTAGGTGTGCCAGTCATTGTGGATTTTTTGAAATGACAGATATTTATTTCTTGGTTAAGAATTAGTTTTTTGCGTAACTAAAATATTTAAAGTCTTTTGAGTTTTGATCAAGCTTATTAACAAAATTAAGATTGAATATACTTGTTTTGCTTTACCAAGGTATCCAATAATTCTCAAGGGCACTGATTATTCATATACATATTAAGATTGTAGATTAATATATGGACCAACAATCAAAATGTTAAAATGTTAAAGTAGTGATTAAATCAGGTCCACAGTGAAAAGTTTAATACAACAGATTACAGAAGAGAACATAATGTCAGCTTTGGCAGAGCGAAGAGCCTCTGTCTCACAGAGGAGAGCTGTCATAGTTGAAAGACTTGTCTTGAAGCCAGAATCATTTGAAGAATAGTGAAACGACAAGTAGCTTGTATAATGACTGGGGGAGAAGGGTGCAATTCTTTTCTGTAACTGTGTTAAAGTCTTCAAACCTATTTTTCCCCAAAATACTTTAATGAATCTCAAATACTCTAAATATTAGATGATTATTTTTACAATTCTATTACTGAATGCTTGCTGCCTTCATCTGAAGAAGATACTGATGATAATGATGTAAATTGGAAGGTCTAAAACCGCAAATACCACTGACAATGACAACGTTTATCTTCCACAGCCTGAAATACACACACACTAGAAAATGTGTCCTTACAGATTTAAACAAAGCATTTAACATTGTCTCTCCCTATCAAAAGTCACTATGCCGTTTGTACAGAATCATTGAAGCAGATATTTCCCAGCTACCAGCCATTGTTGTGGTTAAACTCTCTACAGATTGTAATTGGTTCAGTTCTCAGGGTGAATACAAAAAGCCTGTCACAAAGTTATTCATGTTTGAGGACTATGAATTTACTGACATTTCAATTCCCATTGAGGTTGCCATAGACAGCATATGCAAAGATGATCTGACATTGTCACAGCCTGAAAAAAAAATATTTGCACACAGAGGACTGCCTAACATTTTACAAATTGCTGTAGCGGGTACAATAGAATGCTTGTCAAGAACCCCCCCCCAAAATAGTTGACAAGCACCTGACTGTTTTTGAGCACAAGCTATAGCAAAATGAATCAGTCTTTGATATATGCTTCAAGACTAGCATGTTGAAATTTCATTCATTTTACTCCAGATATTAATAAATTCACAAAATGTGTCAAATTGAACACTATGTACTCCAAACAACAAAGATGTTAAAGATGACCACAACGATATTTTCAGAAAATTTGAAATACACATGGACAAATAAAATTATTATAATATGTTCTATTTTTACCCTGTTTTTCTTTCTAATTTCATGATATCTGTTTGGGGATATTTAATTTTTTTTGTCAACTCATTGGACAGATGCAGAATTGTGAGGGGCGTTCGTATGGTTCATCCAACCACATGTCACCAAGCCAGGCGATTCTTTTCACACTGCTCATCCAATACAGAAGCCTTTAGTCAGCTCATGTGCGGGATGATTACGTTCACCAACTATATTTGCGCAATTGAATATACGGTCGCCCAGTCGGAGCTGGTTAATGTTGCTCGGGAAAAGGACGTTTGGGGTCCCCTGCTGGAGCTGCTGCCCCGCGACCCGATCCCGGATAAGCGGATGAAGATGGATGGATGGATGGAATATACAGGTGCCTTATCTCCACACAAGGAGTCACTGGAGAGCAACATGGCATCATAGATAATCCAACTCATCCATCCCAAATCCCAGGCAGCACTATGCCAATTTGCACAGCCTCGTGCTGGGGGTCCGGGCAAAGTCGGAGAAGCCATAATCAGGATTGAATCACTGACTAACGTGACATACTTTAGTGTCCTGCAATGCAGCGACTTAGCACACTATGCTACGTGGACCCTCCCACTTGGGGATAATTCTCTATATCAATCAGACGAAAGACTTTACAAGAGTTCACAAAGTAAAACTGTGAAAATTCTATTCCTGCTTATTTCTTATGGAATTGTGCAAAACAATATATCTAAAAGGCTATTTTATATACCGGTAGATTAGTATATGTAGGACTTTTCAGAAACATTTACAAAATTCCAATATTTATTGTATTCTTTAAGTGGCAGATGGGATGGTTAGAGTAGCCTTAAATGTTGAGCAGGTAAACCTAATTCTGTTGAGCCCTGGAGCGAGGCATTTAACTCTACTTTAACTCCTCCTGTAAGTCATATTTGGATAAGAGCATCTGCTAAATGTCAAGAAAAAGAACCTCTTACTAATTCACTTGTTGGGAATATTATTTGAAATACCTGAAGTAGCATTTGAGTCAGCTTTGGTGTGTGGATTTGTGCACCTGTACGTGTGTGTGTGTGTGTACTTCCAAGCGCTCGCCTGTGCATGCATGAGTACTTCTGTCCGTGTGTCACAGGAGATTGGCTTAGACTTTCACAGTCGTGTCTCTCTCTCTGTGTTGTTGTAGTCTGTTGTTGACATCCGTGGCGATTGGCTAGAGGCTAGGACCTCCTCCTCTCTGAGTGCTTCTAGTTCTGCTCCACCATTGGCCAGCTGGAGGGCAGTGCGTTCTTCTCTCCGTAGGTGCCGTTTAAGCAGCAGAAATCCCAGGATGCACAGCAGGAATGATACTGTCCTTAGGCCCATAGTTAGACCCAAGTATGCTATTCTGAGGAGAAACCAGGGGATCAGCACATTTAAAGGTTTGACATTCTGAAAAGGGGGCTGTAGGGGGAGGACACCTTAGCTTTGGCTGAAATTTAGTGAATGGAACACACATGGAAATTATGTGCTAGTTTAATTTGTTTAATTACATTGATTCATTTGATTACATTTGTTTGTGGTGTCCCCAGTGTTTACGTGTATGTCAAGTGTGCATTTGTGAAGAGCCAGGATAAACCACCACTACCACCTTGAGATCAAGGTTGGTGCGGTTGCCATACCAAACAACGATGCACACAAGATGCATTTAATGGCACAGAAATTAAAGATTTAAGGACATGTTCAGCCTCCTGAGGAAGAAGAGGCTATATTACATTTACAATACTGTTTGCGGACCATGTGATTTATACAACATGGACAGCAGGCAAGAGATATCTGTCGACCAGCAGAGTGAGCGCTCACTTGCTTGTATGTTTCTTGCAGTCCACAATCAGCAATACGGAAGAATCTGTTGTCATGGCACTCTCTCATGCCCAATTTATACTTCTGCATTGATGTTACGGTGTAGCGTACGCCGTAGCTGGCTGCCTATGCCGTAAGCCCAATTTATACTTCTGCATCAATGTTACGCCGTAGCCTACACCGTAGCTGGCTGCCTGCGCCATATCCTTTGCCGTATCTGATGTGCATCTGTCTAAAAATGTAACTAGGCATCACTGCGATGCAGCCGCAAGAACTGTGATTGGTCGGCTTGATTGCATTGCATTGCAGCGCAACGCGGACACCAACAAAGAAATATAAATGTTCATGACGCGTAGGCTACGACCTCGACGCAGAAGTATAAATTGGCCTGTATCCTGCGCCGTACCCTTCGCCGTAACTGACATGCACCTCTTAAAAAATTTAACTACTTGTCACGGCGATGCAGCAACATAGACCTAAACACAGAAGTATAAATGAGCCTTCAGGAAGTTACCTTGTCATATACAGTAGAGCAGGGGTGGGCATTTTTTGCTTAAGGTTCACATTGGGTTTTTGAAACCAAGTGAAGGGCTGCATACTATAGCTATGCGTCAAACTATGGATATAGGAAATGTTATTTAACTTAATAACTTAAAAACACCTACATTTCTACCTAAACTCATAACCCCAAAAAGTGCAAATGTATGAAAAAAATGTACATGAAAAAAAATAAGCATTATGACATACTGTAATATATTCAGCACTAAAAAACAAACAAATAGTAAGAGCATTTGATTAATTTTCAAAGGTATGAAAGCATTCTAATACAGTTCAGCCACACAATTGGTGTCTTGTAAAAGGGGTGAAAACAGACAACACATTGCAGCTGCACAACAGACCGATTAATAACCCCTGTAGCCTAGTGGGGATGTTTGCTTAAGCTCTGCAAGATTTTTGGGTTCCAACTTGCACAGCTCGCATACTGTCAATGAAACATGCAAAGCGAAAACCAGGGCTTCGTTTCAACTGAATTATTAGACTCTTTAATAACTCCTATCCTTAAAACAGGATAGTTATTAAACTCAGCAGTAGTAATGATAATTACGTGTGTACAGAAAATACATGTTTATACCTTAGTTTTCTAATACCATTTTCTTGCTTGATTTCACAGAATTGAATAATCTTTGTTCGCTTCAAGCCTTATTTAGCCTACTCGCAGACACAAAGTAGGTTTGCTCAAAAATATATTTTTTTAAATATAATCAAGTGACAAATAATAACAAAATAAATAAATCCCTCGTGGGCTGGATCAAAGAAGCCGTTTTATTGACCCCGCCACCCCTGATATAGAGAAAATGCAACATTTTAAAGTGTGTCTGTTAGTGTTGGCTTGCAGCCTTGACCAATTGTGTGTATTACCTGTAAGCAGTAGTGTTGTATATTCGACAGGCCCCTTTCCCTCCACATTTCTTTTGGCCCCACTTCAGACACGTGGTGTCGATGATGGCCCCAAAATAGATGGGTGCTGGGATTCCCGCTGTTATAACACAAACCACACAGCATTGTGCAGTCACTCAGTGGGGACTAATCTAAGTCGTGGATAAGGGCAGTGTGTCCAGGATTCTATACAAACTTAGAGCTGTCACCTGACTCAAAACTAATCATTTTCATAGGGTGAAATAGCCACCATTAGCCACTGAGAAGGGGATTTTTAAGAGGATTTTGTTCAGGGTTTTAATCCTTATAGACACTGAGCAGTGGAAAATGTGTGACTTGGCTTCAAACTGGCTGTAGCTGGTTTTAAATCAGGGTTGCTAATTTGTGGGCTGCTGACATTGATCCTAGACCTGATGTCTGGCAGAATGGACTCACCAAGTGTACGTGTGGCAAGTGTATGGAATCCAAGAGCTAAGGACTTCAGCTGAGGCTTGATACATCTGCATAAAAGAAAACATACACAATATTATGTTTGGTTAACATGATAAACCTTAACTTTACAACTACTTTGACATCAGATATAGATGTAAAGTTATTTTAAAGGAAAATGTATTGTGTAAGCGTTCACAATTGAATCATATTTTCCTCTAGGATACAGTATTTCATGTAATTTGACCAAGTCAGTTTATCTGTAATAATAATACTAATACGAATTAGCTAAAGTCACTTCTTAAAGTATAGACATGTAATACCCTTGTTGAATTATTGTGAGAGACTGAGATCATATGAATTCAAACAGGAGGCTGATACTCCGATGAAGATTTGCTAGATGTGCATTACAACAGAGCAGCTAATGGCTCAGCAGACTTCGTTTTTGACGTGAAAAAAAAGTATTTTAGCAACAAGACAATACATAACTGATTGGGTTAGTGCTATGGGCACTATTCAGTAGGATGCTGAATAGTGCTGCTTGGACTTCCTTTCCTTTCCTTCACAACCACAACGCCACTACACCTGTGAGATGTGACAACATTAAAATCAGACTGAGCATCTTGCCCACCAAAAACAAAAAAAAATCCAATAAAGTGCTCCTAAATTATACCTGCACTATCCACATACTGAACAATGATAGAGAGTTGGGCATGGAAGGATATATCAGTTCATTCTTCCACCTGACACGGATCCTGAATTTAATCTCTGATCTGATCAGAAACGGTGGCTACAAGGGAAGAGATCAAGTCATTTTGAATAGTATGGGACATACCAGAAAACACAGTTGAGGACTTGAATTGGGTGGACAGGACAGAGCCATATTTAGCTAATGTTGCTGTTAACTCCCTGTAATTCCCCTTGTTGGAGTTAAAGTTATATGAGTTTAAGTTATGTTACATGTTCAGTATATATTCGTAAAAATGGTCAGATTAAGTATATATAGATGGCACCCATACTGACATAAAAGCCCACCCGAAAGAATATAGGCAGGGGCGTAGCACAAGATCATGTGCCCTATGCATAGGCAGTCCTGATGGGCCCCCATGTTATTTATATAAAATATATTCCAGACTTTTCAAGTGCACTCTCTCCCTTTGGGCCCCGATAATCAGCATTGGTTTTACCCCGTCCAATGCCCCTGAATATAGGCCATGTGAATCGAACAGCATTCCACTCAATTTACTGGTGATACACATAAAATATGCTTCTAAATCTGTTTGCATAACAGGTGGATTGCATGACTCATTTGTTCAGCAAACTAAATGTTTGCATTTATGTCTACCTAGGCTACATTAAGGAGCTATTACAAATTGGATGACATTAATTGTTTATAGAATATATTTATTTGAAGAACAGCATATTTCCCAATGCAATACGTTTTACTTTTTACCGGTCAAGTACTAACCAAATCATGGACTCATGTTACATGGCACCTTCTGTCAAACTCAGAAATAAAAATAATTAACAAAGTAAAATCTCAATGTGGTAATAATGTGTTTTTAATATAGTACAGATTTTATTTAATTTTCAAATTTATTTTTTCTTTGTTTTTCGCATTTTCCATACTGTCCCAACTTGTTCAGGATTGATGTTGTAGTTTCCTATTCAAAGAGTTGAAAGTGAAGACCATTAGGCACCTCTCAAGTTTTATTCAGCTTTTTAGACAGTCATTTATCTGGTTTGTTGGCCAACACAAAATATTAATGTTTGGTATAAAGAAACGACTTAACCGATTTAATCTGATTATAATAATTTGTCAAAAAGTTGTTATTTATGTGCCATTTAGGTAGTGCATATTTCTTTCCAATTCCAGTAATTTACCTTGCTGGACCTTGAGGTGGTGGGCATCCAAGCAGAGATGTAAGCCAGGCAAGCAGAGATGTAAGCCAGGCAAGCAGAGATGTAAGCCAGGCAAGCAGAGATGTAAGCCAGGCAAGCAGAGATGTAAGCCAGGCAAGCAGAGATGTAAGCCAGACAAGCAGAGATGTAAGCCAGACAAGCAGAGATGTAAGCCAGACAAGCAGAGATGTAAACCAGACAAGCAGAGATGTAAGCCAGACAAGCAGAGATGTAAGCCAGACAAGCAGAGATGTAAGCCAGACAAGCAGAGATGTAAGCCAGACAAGCAGAGATGTAAGCCAGACAAGCAGAGATGTAAGCCAGACAAGCAGAGATGCGTGGGGTAAATTTCCTAAAAATACCTCAGCAGTACAACCTGGCAGAACTGTCTCTGTTTTGGCAACAGTCTTAGTCAGAAATTTGACAAGGTGCCATTTCTAGCTGCTACTTGAAATAACTGGGTAATCTACATGTTTTAGCTAACACTAAAGCTCATTTTCACATTCTCAAATAAAAATTAGTTGTGTTGATGAAACATTGCAAGTTCACTTGCCCTTGCAGTTGACTGAGAAATCTTTTACATTTTAGTCATTTAGCAGATAAGAGCAGCTTAGTTCAGTTTATCTTTACCAGGCAAGTTGACTGAGAACAGCTTCTCATTCACAGCAATGGCCTGGGGAGAAGGAAGGGGATGAATGAGCCAATTGAAAGCTGGGTATGATTAGGTTGTCATGATGGTATGAGGCCTTATAAGATATTTGTCTAGGACACCGAATATTGCCATGGATCTTAAGTGACCATTAAGAGTCAGGACAACCATTTAATATCCCATTTGAAAGGTGACACCCTACACAGGGCAGATGTCCCCAGCACTGCGCACTGCCCTGGGGCATTGGGAATGATCTTTAGACCAATGGTATGAGTGCCACATACTGGCCCTCCAACCCCACTTCCAGCAGCATTGGTGTCCCATCCAGGGACTAACCAGGCCCGACCCTGCTTAGCTTTAGAAGCAATCCAGCAATGGAATACAAGGTGGGCTATGCTGCTGGCTTACAGGGACATCCCCCTAAAGCAACATAGGGTAAAGTGCCTTGCTCAAGGACACAATGCCATTTGGCACAGTCGGGAATCAAACCAGCAGCCTGCCGAATACAAGCCTTACTGAAAGCACACACCACCACGTCCTGTCAAGGACGTTTGTCAAAAAAGTATGGGGAAGCTTTCAATGCTTTGCCCACTCTGACGTGGCAGGACATTCACATCAAGCAAGGAAGACTAGCATACTGTATATACTTAAATTCCAATATGTTGACTGTCGTTTGCAGCTAAACCGCATCATAGCTCATTACCCAAAAGTTGAACAAACTTTAACGTTCTGCCTGACGCTCTGGTCGCTCAACACGCCCAAAACGCAACGCCGACTGATTTGAAAATGAGTCACTTCCTGTAACTTTGAAGCTCAATTCAACAGCAGTGTGTACATACAGTTACAGCCTACCACTGAGCCATCTGACGCCCTACAGTGCCGTGCAGAAATATTCACCCCTTGGACGTTTCCAGATTTTATAGTGTGACAACCTGAAACAAAATAAAATTGTATTGGGGATTTTACAATTTGTTTTACACACCAAACTGAACACTGTGAAGGTGCAAAATATTTATTATTGTGACTCAACAGGTTAAATAAAAATTATGTTGCCGTGGTGGTATATTTAGTGACCGAAAAATGTCCCCTGAGGCATTATTAATTTTCTTTATATCAAAGGAAGGACTGCCCCCTACTTGTCCTTTAACACCACTTCCATTAGCCATTGGTCTCCCATCCAGTGATCGACCAGGCCCGAGCCTGTTTAGCTTCAGAAGCAAACCAGCAATGGCGTACCAGGCGGTATGCTGCTGGCTGGGTTCAGTTGATTGAGGTTTAGGCAGATTTCATGTTCGTGAGTGCGTGTTTGTACATTTTGTGTGTACATTTTGTGTTATGCTTGAAGCTGGTGAAGGATCATTAAAGCATAATCCTTAGTCACTACATTCATTTTTGTTTTTAATTTTAAGTCATTGATACAGTATTTACCTGTTGATTATACAGTGCTGCTCATAAGTTTCCATACCCTGGCAGAATGAAAGAAAACACGAGTGATCAGGCAAAATACAGTTATTTTATTTTAAATGGAATTTAAATTAACTACAAAGCATAACAGAATAGCACAAATCAATAAATAGAGCAATATAGAAAAACTAAGATGATCCCCATTCAAAAGTTTGCACACCCTTTGTTCTACCTGTGAATTGCCCCCTTTATGCATCATTGATGGCTTGCAGTTTTTGTGATGGTTTTGTGATGGTTGTGGATGAGGTCCTTTACTTTCTCAGGTGGTAAAGCTGTCAATTTTCTTGGCAAAAAAGCATGCAGGTGCTGTAAATTCTTTGGTTGACTTGCATGAACCGCATGTTTCAGATCTCCCCAGATCTCAGTTTTAGGTATTGAAAATTGATCTACAGGCAGATCTGCCTTGGAGGCAGAAATCATTTGAATGGTTGACTCAAAACTGAAAGCGGACCTCACATGACATTGGAAATGTGCACATGAACATAGTTTTCTCAGTTTTTAATGATATCTAACCTTAACCCTTAACCCTAACCAGACTGGAGTGTTAAAACATAATGTAAGGTCCGCCCTGTGTTTTTAATCAAACAATCAAATAAATTCTGCCTCTAAGGCAGATCTGCCTGGAGAACACTTATCAATAACTAAAACCCCTATGAGTGTGATGACCACACCAGAACCTATATTTTTTCTGCTGTAGCCACTGAAGCGTTGACTTGGCCTTGTGTTTTGGATCATTGGTATGTTGGAAATTCGAAGTGCGGCCGATGGGCAGCTTCCTTTGTAAGTTGCGTACCCATGTGTACCATGGGCAGAATGCAAATTGTCCTTCAATATTTTCTGAAAACATGCTGCATTCATCTTGCCATCATTTTTTACTAAATTAGCTGTGCCGTTGAAGCTCACACACCCGCAAAACATCAGAGATCCACCTCCATGCTTCACAGAAGGGATGGTGTACATTTCGGCCTTGTTGACTCCTATCCAAACATAGTGTTTATGGTTGTGACCATTTATGAAGTTCAACTACCTTTTCTCACAGGTCCTTTCAGTCAGTGCATCCCTGTATGAAATGTGCAGGGGTCTCTCAAGAGCTATGAAACACATTGACTTTCTACACAGACATTAATTACAATCAAACAAGTCAGGTGTGGATACTTACCCTTAATAGCCATTTAAATCGTGTGTGTACAGGTCCTTCTCAAGAAATTAGCATATTGTGATAAAGTTCATTATTTTCCATAATGTAATGATAAAAATTAAACTTTCATATCATTTAGATTCATTGCACACCAACTGAAATATTTCAGGTCATTTATTGTTTAATACTGATGATTTTGGCATACAGCTCATAAAAACCCAAAATTCCTATCTCAAAGAATTAGCATATTTCATCTGACCAATAAAATAAGTGTTTGTAATACAAAAAAAAAGAAAAAGTCAACCTTCAAATAATTATGTTCAGTTATGCACTCAATACTTGGTCGGGAATCCTTTCGCAGAAATGACTGCTTCAT
>JACXGM010008059.1:0-29575 GCA_016801145.1 Umbra pygmaea
TTACCCTCTTGCTTGAGGGTGTTAATGATGGCCTTCTGGACAGCAGTCAGGTCGGCAGTCTTACCCATGATTGCGGTTTTGAGTAATGAAACAGGCTGGGAGTTTTTAAAAGCCTCAGGAATCTTTTGCAGGTGTTTAGAGTTAATTAGTTGATTCAGATGATTAGGTTAATAGCTCGTTTAGAGACCCTTTTCATGATTTGCTATTTCTTTGAGATAGGAATTTTGGGTTTTCATGAGCTGTATGCCAAAATCATCAGTATTAAAACAATAAATGACCTTAAATATTTCAGTTGAATCTAAAATATATGAACGTTTAATTTTTATCATTACATTATGGAAAATAATGAACTTAATCACAATACGCTAATTTCTTGAGAAGGACCTGTATAACATGGGAATCCCCGGGAAGGTCCTGAAGAACAAGTCTTACCTGATGTATATTGTTGCCGCCCATTGCCTCCCATCCACTGATGTATATTGTTAGAGACGAAAGATGTATTGTAGTTCAGTAAGCAATCTCTCTTACTCTAAGTCATGAAAAAAAGGTCTGGTGATGTTTTTACCCTATTAATTGATATTTTAAAAACCATAAAATAATATTTCCCTACACAAAAGCAAAGCCTAAAATTCACGATAGTTATCAAAGTCGATCTGGCCACAACTCCTACTGAAATAAAATTATTACAATCAGTTATAGATGTACTGTACTCATTACTAGTTTATGATGTGCCCATTACTACAGTAGTTTATGAAAGCAGTAACAAACAGTGTATGATTAATAGATGTACCCATTACTACTTTTAGGTGAACTAAATGAACAGCGATCTCTAATAAAATGAAAGCATTAAGGAACAGTGTATGATTAATATACTGAAAAACCATAAATATACATTAGTCACGTGCTGGAATCGAACCCTGTCCACCCGGTTGACAGACCTTAGTCGTTTCCATTACACCATCAAGTCTGTGTGAACTGTTCATGTTTTCGGTGGAGTTGACATGTTTTCTGTGGAGTTGAGTTTAACTGTTTAGACTGTGTAGAATTTTGTAAATGGAAAGGTATTTTAAATATACAGTAGGCAGTTAAGATCAGACAATTATATTGTAGGACAATAGCTAATAATACATTTAACTTCAGAACGTAGTTGTTTTATTGATAAACATGTTGTACACTACAGATTATCTTAAGGGAAATGCTTTGGATGAATGTGCTCCCTGGAGCCACCTGGCGGCCATTTGTTGTATTGTTTTCTTTTAAAAACTGCCACCGAAATTTCATTCACTCAGCTGAAGTGTGCCTCAGTTTAACACGGTACTGCTCCGCCCCTTTTCCACAACTTTATCCAACGACATCTGTACATATTTTTTTGTTAGACGTGGATGTATTAGCTGAGTCACAATAATGAATGGGATTGTTTACAATGCACTAACCTCACATTATTACGTGGCTTTTTATTCTTGTCATAGCTATTGTTAATCTGATATGTAAGCTAAATTCGTGAGATTCTAAGCTTTCTGTGTATAAGTCATTTCTATTTATAGTAAAAGTAGCATTTTCGTGAAAAATTTTGGTAATCAAGTACTGCTGGGCGAAGCTTGGGTGTCCCGGCAGCGGGACCGCTCCCTAACAGGTTAAAGTATATTGAGATCATTATTTATCATAAGTACAGGTATTTTTCCAAAAATGAATGATGTGAAAGTTGTCATAATAATCAGGGTTGTGTTATATTCGGACCAATAGCGTATTTCCACCAGCAGTGAAGACATTCAAACATGTAGGAGAATCATTAACCCGTCACACCACGGGGCTATCTTGGATTCCACAGAAAAAAATTACTTTTATGAATCAGCTTCCAAATTCATGAGTTATACAAATTCGTTGAGAATATCTTTCGAGTAGTCAGGATTGTTTTAAACTAAAACATAAAACTCAGCACATTCAAGATCATTTCAAACAAATGTATTAACAAGTTTTTGGTCAGCTGACCAAAAAAAATGTCATAGGCTTTCGGTCGGCTTACCGAAACAATTGAAACAAGAAGCTTTCGTCGGCTGATTGAAACAAATTCAATAATAAGCCTTCAGTCGACTGACAAAAACAAACGATCTGACCGAAGCAAATTATCTTGAGTGTGTGGAGTTTCAGGTTGTCTTAGATATTGTTTCCCTGTCAACAGAAAACATTGGTGATGTGCTGAATAAACAAGTAATTTCATAACATACAACAAGGAAGTACATGGAGTGAACTTAATTATTTAGAGATTTTGGCAAGGACCTTTTGTCAGTATAAGCTGTAAACGAATACTGTAAACTTCTGAAACATTAAAATATGTGAAAATTGTTTATTGGTTTTGTTTTCTCCACAAAAAAAATCCCTACTCAGGTATTGAACTGGCAATCTTTGCATGGAAGGCAAGCGCCTTATCCACTACACTTGGAAGAACTCCCTGGAAAACCGTAGTATTATTTAATGGAGCATTCATGTATTTACAGGTAATATCTTTAAATTTGTTTTTGTGAGCTTTTAAAAACATGTCTGTTAGAATACAAATATATATACACATTGTGTTTGTATACAATAATATCTACTAAATGTTGTGATCAGATCATGTACTGTTCAGTAGAATCTGGCTAAATTTTCAGAATATAGCATTTTAAATGGTCTAGCCCCACTATCCACCTGTAATAGTCCATTACATGTTCACTTAATGTACCGTACAATGACATGGTCAATGACATAAAGGGATGGACATGGTCAGCAACAACACTGTATGTAGGCTGTTGAATTTAAACAATGCTCAGTTGGTACTTAGGGGCCCAAAATGTGCCAAGAATTTCCCCACACCATTTCACCACCAGCCTGAACTGTTGATGCTTTTATGTTGTTTAAACAAAATTCTGACCCTACCATCTAAACGTTGCAGCAAAAATGAAGACTCATCAGTCAAGGCATGTTTTTCCTAATATTCTACACTACAATTTTCATAGGCCCATGCAACTCATAGCTGCAATTCCTTGTTCTTAGCAAGAGTGGTCAATGGTGTGGTCTTCTGCTGCTGTAGCCCATCTGTTTCAAGGTTCGACATGTTGTGCATTTAGAGGTGCTCTTCTGCATACCTTGGTTGTAACTTCATACCTAAAAAGGCTAGCTTCTATATGTAGACAACAGCTGAAGAAGTTAGCAAGTTAAGAGTATATCTGTCATTAAGGTTTGAATAGGCCACCTGGAATGGTGTCTTTGAAATGTGTGCAAGCTGGAACTTTGTTGTAATCAGAGTTGCCAGAAATTATAGAGGAAACAAATGGGGTCCATGCAAAAAATGTTTTTGAATAATACTACTCTGACAAATAACTAAAGCGTAAATGCATTCAACATTAAACATCTGAAACCATCTCACCTGTCTCCCCTCAAGTTCAATCTGGAAGTTTTTGGCTGACTCCTGCGTGACTCGTCCCCCAAAGTCCAGCTGGTAGACCTGAGTTGCCTCGTTCCACAGTGGTTGTTTGTTGGCCATGACATATACAAAGCCTTGGCTACCCAACCCGCGGTCCTCCTTCTCATTGGCCTTTCGGCACTTGATCTCTTCTAGCTCACTGGCGGCTCGCAGGCTCCTCTTGGTCTTCCAGCCCTTCTTGCTGCTCTGGCACTGGTTGAGAAGCTCGTCCCCACTAATAAAAAGCTCAGGCTCGCTTTCTGAGCTGTCCTGGAACTCACTGTTATTGTTGGAGGGAGCCTTGCTCTGCTTCTTGGCCTTAAGCTGCTGCTCCTTTTGACCCTTAGGTTTCTTCTTGTCCCGGCTACCCAGCCGCGGGCTGGAAATCAGAGAGTTAAAGTCACCCAGGGCCCGGCCCTCCTTCTTGGTCTTACCTCCCTCAGCAATGGCTGGTACATTGGCCTCCTCGGCCCTACCATCGGCTCTCTTGCGATTCTTCTTCCCAAACTTCTCGCTACGGCTGGCCACAGGGCTCTCGCTTAGGGAAAGGACCTCCTGGAAGCCCTCCGCAGCCTCCGTTGCCATTGCTTCTGTGGAACCAGCATGACCCTGCAGCTCTGCTGGGGGTGGAGGTGGTAGAGCCGGTGGGGGGGGAGGAGGAGAGAGAGCTGACTTGTCTGGCATAATCTGAGAAAGCTTGGGGGGCACGGGTGGTAGCGTTCCTGAAGGGCTGGGTAATGGGGGACAGGGGTTGTATGTGCCCCAGGTTGTGTGAAGAGCAATGGGTGGGATGGGGAGACCGGCACAGGAGCTACCACCTGGATACATGGGAGGGAGGGGGCAGCAGGCCAGGCTGGCCAGGTTGGTAGTATAGCCAGGTGGTAGGACCATGGTGACATCCTGTTGGGAGAAAGGCACCGGGGCCACCACCTCCTTAGGGGAGCAGGCCCGCGGAGAACCTGGCATGGACTGCATCTGGGGCCCATTGAAGGCTGTGCCTGGAGCATACTGGAGGGAGATTTGGTAACCTGAAGCTGCAGCGGCCGCCTGGAAAGAGGCAGCAGCAGGGCTGGTTGGGGATTTAGGGGAAAGGACAAAAGGCAGCCGGGATACGTCGAGGTGCTGGGTTGGACTAAGGATCAGTGGAGGAGGTTTGTGGGGTCCATTTGTCACAGTACCAGTTCGATCCTGAGGCACCCACACCTCCTCGTTGGCCCCCGGGTCCCACTGGTAAGGTGGAGGCCTCTTGACTGTCAGTCTGGAGACATCGGCTCCACCTAGGGCCAGATGTCTCAGTGACTGACTCAGTGTTTCGTCCTCTGTGAAGGCAGAGTTCACATAATCACCTCTGTCTCTTGTCACAACACTTCCATTGCCAGAAATATCCAGGCTCAACAGATTGTATGAGGACTGAGAAGGCAGGGTAGAGGCGCTGTTGGAGTGGACGATCACTGTGCTATGAGGAGCTCCATTCCCTGGTGGGAAATCCTGTCTGATGATGGTGCCCCCCGCAATTCCATTCGCACTCCCACTGGTAGCATTGGTGGCTGCGCTGCTAAGCCCACTGCTATTACTACTGCACTGACTGCAGGTGTACAGGGCTGTGGGAACCCTCTGCTGGTAGGAGGCCGCCAGTGTACCATTTTGGGATTTGGCTTTAGGCGGCAAGGTCCTCTGAGTGTCCAGCATTTGTGACACTTTGAGGGTGGCCTCTCTGCTGTTTCGTCTAAGCGTAGTGTGGATTACATTGCTGTCCAACCTCTGTCCAGTGCTCCTCCCCACCGTGGTGTTCTGATTGGCTTGGTCAGGGTAGGGAGGTGGGTCTCCGCTGGGAATGGAGTAACGGGGAACAGTCAGCCTGTTGAGTGTGGCTGAGGAGTAGGGCACCTGGATCTTCTTGCCATCTGATGAGGAAGAGGTCACCCTGAGTGTGGCTGAGCTCCCTGGTCCCTGAAGCGTGTATACGTTCTGGTTGCACACAAGCCGTGTCCGAGGCCGGCAAACCTCTTCCACATTACCGCTGCTGTCAAATGTCGTTATCCGCTCGTAGCCAAGTGGTGTTGGGTACTGTGGCACTGGTTGGCTAGGAGCATACAGAGAAAAGTCCCCCTTCTTCAGGCACAGATCCACTGGTGGCAGGTTGACGTTACTGCCCTGGGCTTGTCCAGATAAACCGTTCACGGCTGCGGCAGAAGCAGAGGCTGCCGCAGCTGCTGCGGCCACGGCAGCACCCACCGTTCCAGGATAAGGGGGCGGAGGATTCATCTTGCTGAGGTCCATGGGGGAGCTGAACACCACCGTGTCCCCCTCAGCCAGCTGGGGGGTCGGGCGGATTGGCTTGATCTTTAGCAGGTGCTCGTGTTCTACGCTGACCCTTCGCTCAGCCACCAGCTCTACGGCAGGTTGAGGGATCTGGATCTGTAGAGCCCCCTGTAGGGCCCCCTGTTGGAGCGGATGTGCAGGTGCACTGGCCACCTGAGAGGGGAGGGGGATCTGAAGCTGATGCTGTTGCAGCTGATGGTGCTGTTGTTGTTGTTGCTGTAGTATAAGTTGCTGTTGTTGCATTTGATGATGATGTTGTTGCTGTTGTTGTAGTAGTAAATGCTGTATTTGATGCTGCTGTAACTGCGGTTGTATATGCTGCTGAATCTGTTGCTGCTGCTGCTGTTGTTGTTGTTGTTGCAGCTGCTGAGCGTGTTGCTGCTGCTGGAGCTGCTGCTGGAGCTGCTGTTGGTGCTGGAGCTGTTGTTGGTGCTGCTGCTCTATCTGTTGCTGCTGCTGCTGCATCTGTTGGATCTGTTGTTGGATGTGTTTCTGCTGCTGTGCAATCTGTTGCTGTTGAAGCTGCTGTTGCTGCAGCATCTGCTGCTGTTGGAGCTGCTGTTGGTGATGCTGCTGTGCCAGTTGTTGTTGGTGCTGCTGAAGCTGCTGATGGTGGTGCTGGAGCTGCTGCTGTTGATGCTGCTGAAGCTGTTGCTGCTGATAATGTGCCGGCTGTTGTTGATGGTTTTGTTGTTGTTGGAGGTGGTGATGGTGTGACGTTGGAGGACTTACCAGCAACCGGCTCATCTCCAGCCCTCCAAAGATGACCTGTCCAGGGTTGGAGTATCTGCTGGGCACCGTGTACTGGGCTGTCAGGACTGCATCATGGCCTGAATCAGATGATGCCCCGGCCCCTGCAGTAGCCGTGGTGGAGATGGTCGTAGGATTGGACAAGACATCCAGTTGGACGTTCTGGTTGGCCAAGAGAGATTGGACCAGGCCGATGCTCTGGGTGGGTGACATGGCCTGAGCAGGGCTGTGGATGGGGGCAATGGGGATGTTGACAGTGCAGGGGGGGTTGTCGTCAGAGACTCCTGAGGCACCGGTAATGGGCAGGTCATCCTCATCCTCACTGAAGATGTTTGGGCTGAACACGGGCAGGTTAATGTAATCCATAGAGATCTTGCGAACCTCGGGTAAGTAGATGGTCATTTGTCTAGGCTGCAGGTGTAAAAGACTTGTCTTGTAGATCACTGAAAGAGAGGGGTGCACAGGGGAGACATTGAATGAGGGAAATGCAAAAGCAGGGAGAAATAGAAGGGAATGTTGGGGATAACTGCAATCAAACTGTGGATGAAAGTCTTGTCATTCCCTCAAAAGTAACTGATAGGTAAATTACCTGCACCAAGATTTGTTGGCAAGAAGGTGGCTAGCCCCACAATCTTAAACTTTGTTCCCCAAATATTGGATGTGACCTGAGCAAGGTAGTTATGCTGCAGTATACAAGAAAAAAAAGAAAAACAATTGAGGTCTTCTTCAATAAAGGAGTTGTTGAGAATTCAGGGGAATCAGAATGTGGACGATTACCTGGGTGATGTCATCCAAGGGGAACTCTCTGCGGGTGAGACTTGGGGAGCCGATGGAGGGCTTCCGTATGGGTAACCTTGGCGACCGGGAGATCTCCTGCGTATTGCGGGACAGTTTAGGAGACTTCCTGGGGTCAATATTGATCCTGTTGGTAAAGGGACAGACTAAGTCTCTACAGAAAGGTGGCACATGAAAGAAAAAGGTTTAGAGTAGCCATGTGCAGACATTATGATGCAATTTTGTTAGTAAATTGTAAGTAGGAACAAATAATTCAGCTCAAGCTCCAAATAGAAACATTCAAAGACAGTTAGTATGACAAAGAATCAATGCACAGAAGCTCAAAACTCCTCATTTAAGGCATAAGGCATTGATTTTCTACTGAAAGCAGCATAAAGGATGTGTGTATTACCTAGGGAGTTTGGGAGACTTGCTGCCTCTGGATATTTTTGGAGATTTCTTGCCAACCCAATCGTCACTCAGCTCTATATCACTCGAGTCTGAACAGTTACAGCTGTCTATCATAGATGAGATCAAGCTGTTCCCATATACCTCATCTGGAAAAAGGAGGAGGGAGGAAAGGTGAAAGCAACAACGATGAGATGGATAAACAAGGGGTTAGTAAAGATGTTGTCCCCAACTCTTCAGTTTCTGGAGAAATGCATTTAGAGCATGCATCTCTAACCATGTCAATGGAGAGCTACTCCCCTGATTGTTTTCACTCCAACCATAATTTAGCACACCTGATTCTAATGGTTAGCTGGTTAATAAATTGAATGAGATTACATTGTGGTTGGATTGAACGCCTAAACTACAGAATGGTAGCTCTCAAGCACCTTTTTCATTTAACTAATTATCGTTTACCCGTTTATTTTGTTCCCTGCATTTCTCAATGCTGAAAAGGTTAATAGTACTGATCTAAGTTCTAAATCGAGCTAACATGTGGAATCAAAAATGTTTACTCCCCTGTGCATGCTGAATTTGCCTCGCAACAGTGCATTCATTCACAATTCTGCTCAACAGAAATCTCAGTTCTCGTGAGTGCGCATGACAGCAGAGACAAAGCAGATGAGGTGCCAGACAAAAATAACCTTTTAATAACATCTAGATTAGCTACTATTGTAGTTAATGCTTACGTCTGTTTTAGAAATAGAAGGACTAATCCAAAGCAAAGCAGCCTCTTGGAAAATTTGTGGTCTTGCTTTTAAAGTCCACACAGTAAGGATGTGGCAAATATTATGTTTCAGTCCCAATTGCTATTTATTTTAGCTAGCTTCCACTGAAGCTAAATAATTTGAATTACACACCCACCATTAGCTTGCCAGCATGTCTCGCATTATTAGAAATACCAAAATAAATACTAGCATAAATGAACGGGTGATCATACGCCCAATTATAATATTTCTAGACTGTAGGCCATTGACTGCTGCAGGCATGGCGAATTGACTAGGAATGCATGTGAAAATTTACCAATTGGGAGGGGAGAAACATTAGGTATTCTTTTTTGTTTATTTGTTTTGTTATATTGACAGTAGAAATTTGACAATGAAAAACATTCCCAGTTTTGTCAATTTCACTTTGTTTTTATTTTTAGATGTAAAAGTTGGCAACCTCATGTTTATGGGCAAAAAATCTGCAAAATGTGGCTAGAATCTGCTGAATCACGCTAACAAATACAGCACTATACTGACAATACTGTCCATTCTTTTTTATATAATTATTTAAATGTAATCGTTTATTTTTGTTCCTACATTTGGACTAGATTGTCAGTATAGTGCTGACATTTTCTACGAAAATCAAACCTCGTCACCAAACCCTCAGCATCATACTGTAGACCACCCCTAAAAGTCCTCTCAATTTCTCACGTTGGGTTATTTTTTTTTAGAGGTTGGCTTACTCCAGGAAATGTGGCCACATTACTGCTATTTAATGAATGGTATCTAGCAGCAGATTGGTGGCAAGTGAGGAATGTCGAATAGTTGATGTCTTGTACGGTGAACAATGCCATGAGTTTAGGAGCACTAGAGATGGTCTATAGCTGGCAAATAGTGTTGGGAAAGTTTTTACTTTTATCATCAATCCTAATTGTACAAAAGAATAAATGATTAATCCTTCCCAATAATTAAAACAATTTGAATGCAGTGTAATGGTTTGATCAATTTCATCCTTCAAGTTATAGTGTTACTTTTGATAGTCATTGCCTGATCATGTCGGGTGCAGACTTAATGAACTAAATGGATCATTGTAATTCGGTTTCTTGAGAGAGTAATGGGTTGTAACTACGGTTTCTGGGCATGATACTATTGAGCAACTTAATCATAGGTTGTGTCTGTTGAATGCGTAAATGTTTGTATATAAAATAAATTTTATCTGTCTGAATATAAAGCCAAATTTACTTCAGTGAAGAAATAAAAGGAAAATAAATTAATGAGTTACACAAAAAGTATGTAATGTTATTTGTCTTCTAGTAATGCTACTGTAATTAATGGATATTAATGGAGAACAAATACGCACGTATTGGGTGAATGTTTACTGGCATAAATACATGCGTTTTAAGAGTGCATGTTTCCTGGCACACTTGCTTGTAAACATTCTCATCGGCTGTTAATGCATATTGGACATTTTCTGTGACACTATGCAAATTATGAATGCATGTTTATTGAAATAACATGCAAAAATGTCACTTGTGAATCACACAGATACACTTGTAAACGGCATATTAGAAAAACCTCTGTTTCAGACAGAGACAAACTCAACAGGCATTTGCACAGCTCGCAGGAAACAACTATGTTTGCCCCCTGCTTTTCAATAGTTTTGAAGTAATGCAAAAATATCCAGCTGTTATACTGTATGTTTGCTTCCATTTTGTTAACCCCCAATGCATTCCGGTTTAAGCGCAAGACCTCTTTCCTTTATTTTTATTTTGGATTGCTGCGGCTCATATGAATGAAAGATGCATAAAAAAGCAACAATGGATAATAAATTATTTACTTGTGTTTTTAAACAGACAAGGGTAAAACATATTGTAAATATAACTAATTGTCTCATTTTAAAAGAAACAAATAACTAAAAATTTGAAACTAATACATTAGGATACTCGTTAAAACTACTCCCCAACACTGCTTGCATACATGAGTCATTTCCTCAGAGTTGTCATGCCAGATATTTTATTACATGACTATTTTGTTACAAAAATGCACCCTGAGATTTACTTGCCCAAAAAATTTTTTAAAAATCGTCCCGCATTTGGCACTTGGTGGTTGTTAATTACGAACCCGGAAAGCAACCCTGTGAAGTTAATCTTAACTTATTTAATCAATAGCCTATAACACTGCATGTTGTCCCCGGTCATCATAAATAAATCTCCTGAATCCAAGTTCTTTAAATTATGTTTACTTCTCAATATTCCTGTTGACAAGTTTAAAGGCAAAACAGAGCCCCCTATGTGAAACTGACACATTTTGGACAATAATAATATTTTACAGACTCATCCTGACACCTATAGTTTTTTATACAAACATGACATTATTTGCATAACAAATTCTGTTGATGGGAACAATGTTAGAGAAAGATATCCATTAGAGCCATGACCAGTGTATCTTCATTATAACATGAAAATGCCCTAGCCCCATGTCAACAGCAGGGGGCCCCATTCCTTCACCTCAGGACAGAAAACACCCATCCAACTTCAGACACATTCCAACACGATCAATGTTCTACTTATACACCCGCCCTCCTTTTGTTTGCCCAAGTAAGTTCTTGCATTCATCTTCTTGCATTCATATGGGGCCAAAGAACCATGTCTGCTCCAGTCTAGGTCAAGCTACTTTATTTGATAGGGATTTAAGTGTGAACGGGCTGCATGCATTTCATGGCTGGTTTCATTTATCACTGTGGTGAGAGAGGAGAGGAAGGGATCCAAGGTGATTTATGGTAAAGCCCAAAAGCCATTCCAGCTCCCATTAAGAAGATTTTAATTAACATGGGCCCAGTTTGCCCTGTACTGCAGCTGGCAGGCTGTATAGATATTAACATACACTCTGATACTGACTAGATCTTCTTTACAAAGACAGTCCTGTTCTTTACCACGTCAGGCTAGGTTTTTATCAAGAAAAATACAATAACACATTATGTTCAAAATGTAATGAGGCCTAGGGTGTTCTGGGCTGCTGCTTCCAGCAAACAAATACTGAAACAGGATTAGGGTCCACTCTGACTAAATGAATGCCCCAAATACACCATATAGTCAAACGTATGTGGACACCTGAGACCCGACCATTACACCCCTGAGCTTGTTGGGCATCCCATTGCGGGTATATCAGCAGACACTCTTCTGGGAAGGCTTTCCACAACATGTTTGAGTGTGTTTTGGGGAACTTCTGCCCATTCAGCCAAAAGAGAATTTGTGAGTTAAGGCACTAATGTTGGATGAGAACGCCTGGCTCGCAATCGCCATTCGAAATCATCCCAAAGGTATTCAATAAGGTTGAGGGCAGGGCTCTGTGCAGGACAGTCAATTACCTCCAAACTAAACAATTCAAACCATGTCTTCATTGAGCCTGCACTTTGCAGAGGAAAGCGCATTCCCCAAAACTGATGCCACTAAGTTGAAAGCACACAATTGTGTAAATTATCATTGTTTCCTGTAGCATTAAGATGACCCTTTACTGGCACTAAGGCGCATGTGCACCTAAGTTGAAAAATGTATTATTATACAAATATTGTTATTGTGGCACTGTAAAACATTCTTAGGTTTTCAGAGGGCTTGACAGAAGGGATTGTGCCTTACACACCTTTTCATAACCATTCACTGCCTTACTCCGTCCATCCACAACTACACCTCCTAAACACACCTCTGAGATTGCTTTAAATACGTAATAGAAGCTATTTCAAGTGACCAGCTTAACATTGTAAACATTTTATTTCTCTATTTAAAAAATCTGAAAATTGATGTATATGGGATTATGACTACATACACCATGCACTCTAAAATGCATAATTTATATCAACCGGCATGTGCCCATTTGCAAACACTGTGGAAGTGCAACAGTTCGAATTGCAAAATTAGAGCTGCATAATGTCAGAAATGATTGTCCAATCTAAACAATTTTTTTCTTATAATTTTTTAAATAATATAAAATAAATGTTCTACAGCTTGGTCACTGAAAAAGAAAGTAGCTCGGTTTTTCCTATGTAAAATTCTACACAATGCAATTTTCAGGCACAAAAACGAAAATTGTAACACCTGGACATTTTGGTTATTCAACTAGTCAAAGGCAAAGGAGCAGGGGTTACTGTCACCCCAAAATGTTAGAGGCAGATAATGTCCACACCAATAATAAGAAAAATATGCAAAAAATATTGCTATTTATTACCTTTATTTCAAACTCACTCCTAAATTTGTAATTATTACACAACTCTTAATCCTACTTTTAGTGTTAATCTTTGGACGACTGTTGTGCGACGAGCAAATACTATAAAATTGAAATTATTTTATGGCAATGACTTCTTACCCATATCCTCATACAGTTTCAGTTTTAAATTGTAGTTCAGGCTGCTGAAAAACACAAAATTACTTTCACATACTACAGTGCCATTGGTTGGGCTTCGGGAGGTCAGCATCGGCAGGGGTCAAAGTTGAAAATGTTTGAACTTTGAGCGCAGCAGAAAGTTGATCTCCGAGAGTTGTGCTCCAAAAGTTTTGGCACCAAGGGGAGAGACGTTGCTATGTTGGGAGAAAAACGCCAGCCCCATAGGAAATGAATGCCACAGCTGGCGAAAAGCGTATTTAAGACTGATTATGTACATTTGTAAAAAATGTTTAATGAGGAGCAATCTCAACTATTTGGTAAAAGTAAAACGCATCATACTATGTCTGAAATGCGCGCGAATCCAAAGAAAGTAGAGACGTATTCTTCAGTGAAGCAGTGAGGTTATGGGCTGCGTGACAGTGATATAATGCTGGGCTGTGCGGTGTAGTGGACAACAAGCCCATTGTAATACGAATCCGTCAACACAGTCAACTCTGAAATTTTTCTGTTAAAAATGTATTGATGCACTTCGTCCTCAGACAAGAAATATATAAAACAAATACAAAAACTGTTGCTCTGTAGAGCACTGACTGATGGCCTTATCCCAAACCATGAAAAATAGCCATAGACCATTATCACTCCTCCACCATTAGTAGGGGTGTCAACATACTTGGTCATATAATATATATAATTAATATATATATATATATATTAACTTTCAAAACACCATTATAACTTTGTGTAGGACCTCAGCTATAACCTTACCCGCTTTACCATCCATCTTGGGGTCCATGATGACGAACTCCGGACGGAGCTTGCTGATTCTCCGACCCTTGAGAATGGGAACTAAGCCCCCCAAGTACTCCAGGTAGAGGGTATAGCAGGGCCCGCCCACCTCGGGGTTGTCCTCCGTACGCTTCATGGTGCAGTGCAGGCGTTCATTCCCCACTGTCGGATAACTCACAAATTCCCGCATATTGTTGGGGTCAGGGATAGGGGGCTGGGAGAAGAGAGTTGAATGGAATTAACTAATGCTTGCAAATGTCTGGCAGTCAATTTGCTGATAGATATTTCATTAAGGAGACTGTATTGACTCACTCGTCCATTACAAGATGGCATAAGAGTGCAGACGTGTTTTTGTCTCGTCTCGTGTAGCCCAAGGTTGATGTATTTTTGTCTTTGTCCGTATAAATTTTAATCACACTTTTGTTCTACCACCCCTTCTACGTAGTACACATATTTACCTGTAACTCGCCTTACCTAGTGTGGAATGAATATGCTATTTTTGCCATATCTACATGGATCCTTCCATAGATAACTAGCTAATGTTAATGGCTAATCTAGCCACTGTTAGCACCGCAGTCCTTTGTCCCGCACCAATCAGAACATAGCCCGGACAAGGCCGGCTAGTCTGCATAGCACACATTCATCCCAGCTCATACTGGATTCCTTTACCTAAGAATTTTTCACCGTTTCCGTATCATCATAGCTAACTAGCTGCAACAAAGAACCTGATATCAGTAAGCTCCATTGTCTCAAGGCAAGCACCAGGTAGCCTTGAGCTAGGCCCCAATAGTTGGTGTCAGTGTGCTCAGAGCTCAGTCAATCCAACATGACTGGCCTGCTGACAAGGTCAGTTACTAGTCTACTAAAGTCCCGGCCTGCTAACCTCCTGATTGGCGTACCACCTGCTAGCCCAGCAGCAATCAAGCTGTTCCCTGGACCTCTCCTCACTACCTGCACCTAACTGCCTGACTAGCATCACCACGCTGGACTGGTCTGAACTAAAATATGTGGATGCCTACAAATACCTAGGTGTCTGGTTAGACTGTTCACTCTCCTTCCAGACCCATATTTACCATCTCCACCCCAAAATTAAATCTAGGATTGCCTTCCTGCCTCCTTCACCCACGCTGCCAAACACACCCTGATGAAAATTACCATCCTACCAATCCTAGACTTCAGTGATGTCATTTTATCCAAACTGCCTCAAACTCCCTTCAGAAAGTGTGATGTAGTCTACCACAGCGCCATTAATTTTGTCACAATTGCCCCATTAAACACACACCACTGCGACCTATATGCACTACTTGGCTGGCCCTCATTACACACTCTGTGCCTGACTCTGTGGTTTCAACTCATTAACACACCCTTACTATGCAAAATCCCACTATACCTAAAATCCCTTGTCACAAATGCCTCACCTGCCCATAGCCTGCGTCAAGCAGGTACATCTCTCTGGTCACCCCAAACGCCCATACCTCCTTCGGCTCTAAAACGTCTTGAATCATTCCAGGATGAAATAGCTCCTAATAATCACTCAACTGAAGTTGCAATTGTATCATTTGTACAAAGGTTGGGGTCTGCGATGTTGCGTCATCCTAGTCCAGGGGTATTTAACTCTTAAACTACAAGGGCCGGAGCCTGCTGGATTTCTGTTCTACCTTATCATTACTTGCACCAGTCTAAATTATTCCCAGAATAGAGGGTTGCAATGAAGAAATGGAGTGGAACTGGTTTCGAGTCCCAGAGTTCTGGGGGCTGCCCTAGAGTAAACTTGACCTGAAACATCCATCTTTCCTAACAGTTAGGGACCTACCTTTAGGGTAGGTGAAAAAGCTGTGGTGACGTAGCAGCAGAGACGTGAGGGCATGGTGAGCTTGGCCACATCCTTCTCCTCCTTGAGCGCCCCAGCGATCCCTTGTTGGCACAGCAGCTGCAGGCTGGCCACCCTGTGCTCCACTCGTACCACGTAGAGCAATGCGCCGCAGGCCAAGAACAGTCGGGAGTCCCGGTGACCCCAGCACAGCGTGGTGATGGGACGCTGATGAGGAATGAGACAGCAGATATTCTATATAGCCTATCACGGGAATCCTTGAAGATGTGAACATAAGTTTGTGTGTGGTACAGATATGCCCTAAGAGCCGGTGTGAATATGTGTGTCATTACTTGTGCAGGTGTGTCCAGTGTGTAGATGTGATCTCCACAGACGTTGTAGAACTTGACAATGGCATTTCTGGGCAAAGCTGAACAGGAGAGATCAGGGGGCAAAACAATCTTCTCCATCCCGGCCACAGCCAGGATATCCCCCTGGGAACACCACAGGACCACCACGTCTGCCAGAGAAAGGCAGCACACAGTTTACACACCTCTTACCCAAAACAAAAAACACAGAGAGCTAGTTGATGTCTTACAAAAGTTTTCAATGCTTGTTATTTTTTCTGTGCATGACAGCGTCTTTTATGAAAATCCTACCCCACTCACACATGGTGTTTAAGAGCAAAAACAACTGAAACACATATACCCTTGAGCCCAGTACGGATGACGGTGGGAGAGAGGTCATCGTAGTTGTTCATCAGGCTGACGTCTCCGGAGGTGAAGCTGACCGTCAGCAGAGGCTTCAGGCTTTGCACTGCAGAGAAAAATAACAACGAGACTGGCTCAGAAGAACGTGAGACCACCACACAACCACGGTGAACAGATAGAGACCGACAAACTGTGGGATGTAGCGAGAAATTGGATGGTGAACCGTGGTCCTGTTCTGACACTTTTTCAGATGAGATGGTGGAAAAGTAATTGCTTGCTCTCATATGTTTGAGGAATTTAGACCATTTCCAAGTATTCAGTTGTGTTATATGGCGACAGACTAACATCTTAGCAACAGTCAGAGGATGGGGTGATCAATATGCATTTACAAAGTGGCCCATAAAAATAGATTGACAGTGAGGGACACAGCGCATGCATTTGTGGGTGATAAAGAGAAAGGATGAGTAGGGGAGGGGGAGGGTCAGACACAAGGACATTTCTGTGTCTTTGGCAGCTGCTCTTGGTGATTTATCTTTGGGTAGCGATTCTCTACGGTGTCCTATTCGAAAGCACACAAAGATCCACATGCAAGCTCACACACCTCACCTTAAGTACCACCCATCTCCTCTGGCTATGAATAACACACCTTCAGAAAAACACGGCCATCGCTCCTTCATGCACCATGCCAACCTTGGGTCTGTCAAGGGGTGACCCATACTGGATAAGATGATCTGCATTAGCCCATGGTGTTATGTGCTAAGACATCAGTGATAAGGACTTGGTTTGTTACCTGACAAACCAATCAGGTAAGTGATGCCCTAGTCACATGTGATGGTTTCAGTACAGTTAATAGGCTATGTGAAGGATTTCAGAGTCTTTTCAACCTGTCCTGTATTGCAGTGAGTGTGTGGTGCACTGTGTATTGTTTAGTTCTGAAGAACTTCAGCGTTGTGACAGTGTATTCTTGGCAGTCGGATAAGAAGCAGCAGAAGGCCTGGCATCTTCAGCCACCGTCTCGAGAGAGAGCGAGCTGTACAGCCGGCCCGTCCAGAAACCTGTCCTGCCTGCCAACCTGCCTGTGGATCTTTCCTCAGCGCTAATCAATTACCATAGACTTATTTTAATTAGGGAATTAGTATGTAATTACTGTTTCAGCTAACGCAAGCACATTTGGAGTGCTTTGCAAAAAGCACTAAATGACCAGACTGTTAAAAAAACATCACAGGGGGGAGCCGGTCAGGTTTTTAAGCCACCATAAAGAAATATAACTGTGGGCATCATATATGGAGCCTGATATAAGCTAGGGAGCATGGGGAAATAGCAGGGGGTAAATACACTGTTGCGCTACAGGCAATTCAATGGGGCCATTATAAGCACCCTTGAGAAAATGTTGTAAACAGACAACATGCTTGTGCAACAGGTTTCTCTAATAAAGGTAATTTAAGGCATTGAAATACTTAAATTAGTGATCATGCTGATGTACATTACTAATTTCATGTCATTAGATATCTTAGGAGACTTATTGTAGTGAAGACATTATGTAGAATGACCATTCAAATTAAAAAAGGCAACAAATCATTCGGTGTGAACTGACAGCTAAATGGAACCTCATTTGTTGTGTTCTATCTGGCATTCGCTATAGTGGCACTGAGCCACTGTATTTTCACAGGCACCTGATCTCCAAAAAGTAAAAAAAAAAAAGATTTCACTGAATTTGGAAAAGAATGATCCATTTATTCGTTCCCATGACAAGGACCTTAGAGTGGTGGTGCAATGGGCAACCAGGGGCGGGTGTCATTCACTGTGACAGCTGCTGTTGTTACAATGACTGTCCCCAAGTCAGCAATTAAGACATTCTGTCACAAAGTCAGCCAAATGTCACACGTTTGCAGCGTCCTCTACATGCCATTTACTCTACGCCTCCCTCTTTCTCTATCCAACGGTCGTCTCACGTCGCTTGGTCACACTTGTTGGTTTTTAGTGGGCCTCTGTGTCCTGCTCCCCTACTCTCTGGGAGTGGATTGCTTTAATGAGCTGAGCTCAGCTTGGTCCAAATATCCCCTTCGCTTTCCTAATGTTAATCAGTAGGGCGTGAGGGGACAAAGGGCAGTGTTGTGATGAAACTATTTAAATAGCTACATGGATTTAACTGCGAAGAACTGGTAAACCAAAGGAAAAATGTCCCAGTATTAGGGCTGTAATGGTACACGGGTACATAACCGTACCGTACGGTGTGGGGTGCTATTCGCGGGTTGCACATTAACCGTTATACATAGAATATTAAATTATATATAAATGGCTAGGTACTCCATTTTAAATGCTTCTTCAAAAAAAAAATCTATATGACAATATTTATGAGCCTTTGCTCAAAACATTTTAATCATCGTTGGCACTTTTCCAACTTCATTTAAACACGAGGAGATCTATACCTTCAATGTTGATGTTGTGATGAATCATTATGGGAAAATCCTCCACTTTGTCTAGAGACAAAACTATACTAATATTTCTAAATGTCAGTCTTGCCTGTGATTATTATTTATCTCAGATATGTACAGAAAGCGATTACGATAACATGACGCTAACATTTCGTGAAACATTTAATCTACCTGTCGGGAAACAATTGTTTTGCTCCTATGAGTGCACCCTTGACATAACTCAGTCAAAATCTGTGTCTTGGTTCCGTTGCAACTTTATATATGGCCTGATTCAATTACAACAAATATTAATAAGACTTGTTTATAAATTTAACCAGCTCAGATTCTCTGACAACATCCTCTAACTGCACTTGCTCACTTCCCAAATCATGATCATTTTAAAGAGACTTCCCAAATATACATCTTAATTGAAAAACACTTATTTACAATCAATATGGACTATAAAACATGCACTTTATTAAATATTACATTAGTTTAAAAAAAATACTTGGCCTGGCTACAGTGCACAACATATGGAAAGTAAAAAATGTAGCTACAGGTCAATGCATGTGCAAACTGTATTTTTAGTAGTATTTTAGTAGCAAAAGCGGACATGATTGCTTTTTGGTATTGTCCATGGAAGGAAATGTACATAAATGCAATATGGTATGTACCATAAACTGTAGGAATTTCTGCCCTTTTTACATATAACAGTAACAAACTATTGCTGTCGACTATCAACATGATGAGAAAAAAGGGTCAATGACAGTCGAGCAGGATATTAGGAGGCTGACAATCACAATAAATCCATCCGAAACATACAGTTAGGTCCAGAACAATGACAAGTTTAGTTATTTTGGCTGTTTACCAAAATATATTAAAGTTACAGATGAATAATGAATATGGTCTAAAAGCGCAGAATCACAGCTTTACTGTGAGGAAATTCACATCCATATTGGAGGAAGGGTTTAGGAACTACAGCTCTTTAATATGTAGGCCCCTTTTTTGCAAGGGACCAAAAGTAATTAAATAACTGACTCAAAAGCTATTTCCTGGAGAGGTATGTGCTATTCCTTAATTATTTGCTCATCAATTAAGCAGGTAAAATGTCTGTGGCATTCGCATTTGAAAGCTGTTGCTGTCAACCCACAAAATGCGGTCAAAGGAGCTCTCAATGCAAGTGAAACAGGCCATACTTAGACTGCAAAATCAACAGTTTGGTACATTCTGAGAAAAAGGGAATGCACTGGTGAGCTCTGCAACACAAAAAGGCCTTGATGTCAACAGAAAACTGTGGTGGACGAATGTAGGTGTCAAGTCAAAATGGAGAAAATAACTATCACAAGTGGAATATAAACAAATAAGTAAACAACATGAATAAAATAAACAAAAATAACTATAGTAATCTCTCAACAATCAGAGTGAGGGGCGGAGAATAGGAAACAAAAAGAAAAGTCAGTGCTGTGATGAGACCATAGACGGTAAATAAAATGGATACAGCATTGCCATAAACGGAGACCAGTGAAGTTAATTAGAAGCACTTTTCCGGTGGTGGCTGAGCGTACTACGCAGCCTCAAACTGAGCTTGACAAAGTAGATGTGACGTGAGCAACCGGTCTGAAAGTTGTAAGTCTTCTGGTAGCTGTGCCACGAGAAATCTGAATCATTCCAAATCTTGTCTCTTGCAGAGACGGAGAGCGTGAGTAGGAGTTGTCCATGAGCGTATGAGCAAGAGCAAATATTTTGTTCCAATGCTTTTCATGGACTCTCTATGGGCTTCTCACTTGACTGTATGCCTCCATGTCCCTCCTATTGCCTGCGAGCTTCTCCTGGACTGTATGGTCATTTCTCTACTGTGCGACAGAAAGTTGTGTGGTTATAACACAATCGTTGGCCTATTTTTACAAAAATGGCTGCTACGGGGCCGTAACGTGAGATACAAGGTAATGGAGCCTTTAATACATTGTTTATTTCTAAAGAAACACGACAATGGACAAAAAGTTTTTAAACGCTTCAGATGTAAATCTATTCACGGTCAAAGTGACGCCAAAATGAATGGGAGTCAATGGAAGGTGGTGCCTTGTTAGCCTCAGAATCTCCCCATAGGAGGTACGCATTCAACCTTGGATGAGGCCGATATAAGCTCTGCAAAACTCATGAGCTGGACACGAGAATAGTGCACAGACATTCAATATCATTAAATCCCGGAGTGGCAGCAGGTGAGCACTTTAATAATTTTGCTTTGCATCTGTAAATAGAAGAGAATGATGCTGGTGTAGCAGATGCCGATTCAGTTTATGACTAAGCAAATCTGAAGTTCACACATGATTAAGCAGATCTCTAAAATAACGCAATTAATCAGTCTTTCAAAACATATATTGTACTTCTAGGGATTCGGGCAAATTTTTTGGATTGTGTTTGATGCAGATAATAATACGTGTGTTCAATTTGATCATTTGAGAGTCAAGAGATACAAAGATCTCGATAACAACAACAGATGTTAAATAAGCATTATTTGCATTTCATTTACATATTTAGCATTTTTATTTCTGTTAAAGTTTTTTCACCTGTCTTCTTTCTGGCTCAAAATTGATACAATAAAAGAAGAGTGGAATCCAGTTAAATGATGTCTCTCCCTTTCAAGTGGGCAAATTGGGCACACAAAAAACAATCTTGACAGCAGGATCCTTTTAATGGTAAAGAAAAACCCCTTCACAACATCAAGTTAATTGAAGAACACTCTCCAAGAGGTATTATCCAAGTCTACCATAAGGAGAAGACTTCACAAGAGCAAATACAGAGGATTCACCACAAGGTGCAAACCATTCATAAGCCTCACGATTAGAAAGGGCAGATTACATTTTGCCAGACAACAAATATCTACAAAGCCAGAAATTCTGGAACAGCATTCTTTAGACAGATGAAACTAAGATCAACATGTACCAGAATGAGATGGGAAGAAAATATTATGGAGAAGGCTTGGATCATGATCCAACGCATACCACATCATCTGTAAAACACGGAGGAGGCAGTGTAATGGCATGGGCATGCATGGCTTCCAGTGACACGGAGTTAGTAGTGTTTATTGATGACGTGAAAGGACAGACACAGCCAGATGAATTCTGAAGTGTATAGGGATATATTGTCGGCTCAGATTCAGCTTAATTCCACAAAGTTAATTTGACAGCACTTCACTTTACAGATGGACAACGACCCAAAACATCCTGCGAAAGCAACCAATGGCCAAGTCTATCCCCTGATCTCAACCCAATCGAACATGCATTTCACTTGCAGAAGACAAAATTTAAGGAAGAAAGACCCACGAACAAGCAGCTAAAGACAGCTGCAGTAAAGTCCTGGCAAAGTATCACAAAGGAGAAAACCCAGCATTTGGTGATATCCATGCGATCCAGACTTTAAGCTATCTTTTATAGCCCAGGCTGTCTTGTATTTATACATTTACTTAGAAAGATGTACTGCAACAGAACAGAAAATACACTTACTATGAAGTGCAAAATGTATTTTTTGCAGATTTCAAAGTCCCATAGTTGCAAAAATCCTCTAGAAAGCAGAGATTGGCTGACATGACTCATCTCTTTTGTACTCGTTGTGGAATTCAGATTTTTTGCCCTAGTGAGGCCATATGCCCAAATGCCCCTTCCCTGCACCCCGGGCCACACAACCCAATGCACCCTACCTCTGCTTTGCACCTTAATCTCATCACTCCTCATCCCCAATCCTACATAACCCCTCAAGCCTTTGAAAATGTTCATATTCAAATGTGCCATGTTGATGTTTACAGTAAACTCATAATTGACGTACTGCAAATATGTATTGAAATTTTTTTTATTTACCTACTTCAATTGCTTCGATAAAGATAAGGCATTTATTATCAAATAAAGATATTAATTGCACTACCAAAGCACTAACCTGATTCCTCTCTTTGTCTCATCCGGTCTCTTCCTCATTGTCTCATTCTCTTCTAAAACAGGGTTTGAAATTATACTTTTATGGGCATGAGTGAGGGCTTGCAGTATCTTGTGTCTTTCACTACAATTCTTCAATTCTCTTATTTAATTCAAAAATGCACACAATATAGGTATATTATCTACATATTGCTACTCATACATATATATATTTAACTTTAACCTCAGTAAATGCAGTAATAAGCATCAACTAACTGTTAATAACAGTTAACCAAGGTGTCTATGTTAACATTAGTTAATGTAGCAGAAGAAATTAACTAATATTAATAACAGTTAAATAAGGTGTCAAATTGTAATTTACTAATGTTAACTGGGTATTAATTGTCACAATATTTTAACATTAGTTAATGCATTAAAATGCATTAACTAACATTATGAACAGTTAACTAAGGTGTCTATTTTAACATTAGTTAATGTAGCAATAAGCATTAAGTAATAACAGTTACCGTAATTCCTCAAACAAAAACTGGGGCCTTTATTTACCTCTTCTGCAAAAGGTAACAGGCTTTTTTTTTAAACTGGCTTTTATTAGAGGCAGGCCTTTATTTCTAATTCACTATGTTTAAATAAATAATTGGCTATATTTTACTGTCAATCCTCATTCCAGTTTGCCCTTTTAAAGTTGGGCCTACTGCAATACATTATTTACACAATTTCAACACTTCTTGTAACTGTTCCAATAAGTTGTTGAAAAATGTTGTTGAAAATTCAGTGGCTTGCACTGAATGGGACCAATGTTACTTTAAATGTAGCTAATGCTATCTATTGGCACTTGTACGTTACCACAAACTACACCAGGCTGAGTAAACTATACAGCCGCATTGACTAAATTACTGGTAGGACAATAATACTTAGCGATACTCATCCCTCCTCCCCGAGCCAGTATTCCATTTCCAAGTATTCCATCCAACCCCTGTTGCAGCTACCCTGAGTTAGCATTTCATCCTGGCTACGAGTAGCGTCACCAGTGCTAAATTTGGTTTGAAACAAAAACCTACGATATAAACCAGTTATTAATGCTCTCTGTCTGCATTATTTTAAATCTGTAAACATATACACCTTAAGTAATGCTTACTCAGGACTATTAAGCATGTATAAAGTGTTACTTAAGGTGTATGTGTTTACAACTTTACAATAAGGCAAACAAAGAGCATTAATAACTGGTTAATTATGGTTAAGTATTGCTTATTCAGTACATTTTATTTACTGTCTATGGGTGATGCCCACTACACCAATCAGTGAGGAGTGAAGACAACATGATGTGTTGAACGCTCAGGCCAGTCTGTCATGTTATAAAAGCTATTATTAGAATACACATTACTGTTTGAATACATAAATAATAATACCCCAATATTAACGTGACCATTTTTTTAAATCACTGATACATTTGTGACTTATTGAAATTTGGAGTCGCAATGTCATTTCAAACAGTTGCAAATGTGAACATTTGGGTCAAAGTTTCAAGCCCTGCATATGTAGCCAAAATTATATTTTCTGATTTTTTTACCAATTGTAACAGGAGTCCGAGAGTGGGACTCCTGTTCCATATGAACTGAGATTTAACTCTTTCTATATATATATTAGGTATTTCTGTTTATTGTTATTTCATGTGCATATTTGTGTATATTTATCTATTTCATATGCCAGTACGTATGTGCTGTTGATTTTGTTGTATTGAATGTATGTTGATTATTGTGTGCTGTGTAGCGCCTTCCTCTCTTTCACTTGGTACTGATTGGGGATTGAGCTGGTCTAATCACCTAAACACTATCAGCTGGTTAGCTCAGTCCCTATATCAGTGAACGAGAGCAGGCCGTGGTTCATTATTGTATTGTCACTTACTGCTACTGAGGTACAAAAGAAGGTATGTTTATGTAGGAGTGTAGTGGTCTGTATTATTGTGTAGCTAAAGTATGTGTACACTGTAATTATCATTGTGCCTCCTGTTATAAACAGTTCAGATTGCGTACGTTCTGTAACATACTGTTTTCAGCTATTAACATACCATTGTGCCACTCGCTGCCAGTTTGCCACTACCGTACTGTGTGCCTCCTGGATATTTCTTAAGTAAACGAATACACACCGTCTACCCGCCTTGGTCTCTCTCTCTCTTATAAACTAACAGGAATATGTGACACCAATGCTAAAAAGTAAACAAAATAAAAAAAGGATACAAGGACAAATCTCTTGATAAGGCAATGAAGAATATTGAAAGGTAGGTATATATATAAGGTATATATTGTGAATTCTGCAGTCACATAAATTAGCACACCACTTCCGGGAACCTCGGCTGATAGTCTCCAAGCATGGATGCAAACATTGAAGGCAGCCTAGTGTCATTGAATCTGGCCCCAGATCCTACTCAGACATTCCTGGCACCCATTTCTAATGGGAATTTTGCAATGAAACAGCATAAACAAAAACATGTTTTTTTTTTACACCCACAGACCAGAAAGATCTCTGTCAGACGTGCAGACTCTTATAAGACAAAGGCTAACAAAACAACAAATAAATCAAGCTGAACACAGCAGCTCAGAATAAAAAACACTAATTACCCTGTAAAAGCTCAATTTTTAGATTCTCTCCTCCCTCAAATACATAGAAATTCATTGTTAAAAACCAGGCATGGCAGGTCCCTAAAAGATAGTTGGGAAAGGCCAAATACATGTGAGAAAGAGGTGGACGAATGAGAAGAGGAAGACAGATGGCCTCCGCTTTCATCTGCACAGAATTGGTAGGAAGAGAGGGATGAAACAGCTGGACCAAACATTTCCATTGAATTCTGCTTCCTACCGGCATTATGCATTATTATCTTATCAGCCCTAAACTTATTACAGATTAAAATAGTATTCTATGACTGATTAAAACTTGCACAATGTGTACTAGTATCGCTGTCCTGAGAGATTATAAACAAAACACAGCCGTGTTTAGAGAATACTAGAAATTGAGTGCAGAGATGATGACCCAGACTGCCTTTGACTGTATCTTGCAGGTGGCGAGAACGGAATTGCGAGGTTATAGGTCAGGTGTAGAATGGATATGAATAGTATGAGTCATGTACCTTGTGGCGGCATGTAGTCGTCCGAGTCAGTGTCGCTCTCACTGCTGTCCTCCACAAGAAAACTAGGGTAGTTCCAAGACATGCTGACAATGCCGTCTGACTCATGTAGCAGGATATGGGCCAGCATACGCCCGTGGCAGTCCATCACGATCACCTGGCCGTCCGCAGTACCAAACAACACCTGCAGGGGGAGAGAAACGCCAGAACAGTTACACGCAACCAGGAAAATAGACTCAAAGGGTTGTCATCTAGGTCCTAGAATATTCTGGAGTCTTAAACAATTCTTTCAGATCTGCAGACAACAGTGTCTCAGTCTTGGATGCATTTTATCTCTGTCTCAGATCAGCCAAAAAAAATTCTGTCAATTGCTTTGCAAGGTCAAATCCAAACTCCTTTCATGACACATTTTTAAAAGTAGCCTATAACACAGTGGACTTTGGTTGTCTAGATCACAAATAAAACTTTTGTTGCTGAAACCGTGAAATGAGCCACAAAACCGCTGAACCAACCTTCCAAAAACCGTTTTAAGCAAATGCCTAGTAAGTGCCCTGTGCTTCTTAACACCTGTACTGAAGACCTTGAGCTCTTCCTACTGGGGACAATTACCCCCTTTTTTCTGTTTATGTAACTGTTACTGTATCATCTCGGAGAGGGTGACGGTCCCCTTTTAACTAAACAATTAGTAGAAAACCCTAACCATGACCAAATAAAAGAATATTGAGTGTTATATTTACTTAAAGAGACTTAGTTGGGACAGAGAAAAACATGCATATTTTCTCAAACACAAACCCACCATTAGACCATGGCGAGCTAAAAAGCTTCTGTGTATCAATGAGGTGAGTGGTGGAACATAGTTACCTGCTGGTCATCGGGTGTCCAGATTCCACATGTAATCTGGCTCTCCAGGTTGATCTCTGATGACCAGTGTCTCTGGCCACTGACTGAGCCCACCAGGACAAAACCATCGCGGTAAGAGATAAGAGCCTGTGTACCATCATGAGACCACGTGAAGTCACTCACCTGCAGGGGCACAACAAGGGATATGGGGATTTTAAAAATGATCCGTACCAGGGCTGGTTGATAATTGTTTCATATAGCTGTACATCATTTTGGAAAAAAGTGCAATCTCGCTTGTTCTTCCCATGCCTTCCTGATGTCCAGACAAACAGTACTTAACTATGACTGAATGCCAATTCTTAACTTACTCTACTCTTGTTAATGTCCAGGTTACACTATAATGGACAGTCTATACACTTCCACGTGTAATTCAGCAGACCTTCCTGAAGCTCTTGGACTGCTGGTCCAAATAAACTACAAAAAAGAGCTGATTAATTCAAACAACGTTTTCCCTCAAACAACATATCAATGTCAATTTTATTTTAAGGTAATGGTTGTGTTAAGTCTTATTTGATGTAGCTTTGGCTTCGAGCAATGTGGCTACGCAGTTGGCTAGCTTGTTTAGACTTTCATCAATCTATCAAGATATTTTAATGAACTAAAGTTTGATTTCAATTCAGAAATAAGTTACTAGTCACATGGAAAGTGTTTCAAGTATTACAAAATCAATGCTCAGAACGACTGCAGTTCTGCTCATTGTTTTCAACCAGGTTCTGTCATCAATGTTGTTTTTTTAACTGTTAATGTGTGTTATGTTTTACCAAAACCTCACTGTTCCAGAACTCCACTACTACTGCTTACAAGACAATGTGAAAGCTTACATAACCCAAGAAAAAGAAAAAAAAATTATACGACAGTATTATACTTCTAGTATACGGTACTTATGTTTAACCATAAATAAATCTTTTGCTAGTTTTTTTATTTGAGTATATTTGAAGTATACTTTCAAAATATACATACCAAAATAATATATTCGAAGTATATTTAGGATAAATAAAATATTATTTCAAGTACAACAAAATATACTTTTGTTTGCATGGGATGATGTGGTATTATTTTGTCTCTAAAAAGACATTCCTGCCTTTTAAGTAAAAAAGAGGGTTCACAGAGCTGTCTGGTAGGTGTGCATTACATTATAAAATACACCATAAAACTAAGACAGACTTATGTTAGTATAAAAGGCCATGGTATTAGGAAATACATAATTTGATTTTAAAAAGAAATTATACCAATGTTTTTTAACAGATTAATTTCATATTAATGATGTACATACACTTTATTAATCAAAAATAAAAGTATGTATATGTTTATGTAATTAAACGTGCTATTTGTGACATTTCGAGCTGTTACAGTGGAATTACTTCGTCGTTCAATGACCTGCGTACACACGCTGTAAAAACGCTGTAAAATACTGATGTTTTTTAAATACCAAAAAGCAATTATTGTATATAATCTTTTTAAGCCCACTGTGTAGATGTGTCGAGCCATGTCACAAGAATTTCTCTGCATAGCATGATGTGATGTCATTCGATGCATATGACAAATAAACAACTTTGAACTTTGACTTTGACAATTTATATGGGATTGTGATTCCCTAAACTATGCAGTGCTTTGTTATACACAAAAGCACACACTACATTGCATAATTTGTAAAAAAAATACAGATCAGCACGCACCCATTTACAAATGCTGTGGCACAACCTATAGTTCTCAATACAATTGCAGTTAACATTCATTCTGGTCTTAATTTTGACTGTTCTTGGAAATGTCCTATTTTGTTAATTGTGTACAAAATCGAAGGTATAAACTGAAATTGCAATTCTGATGTGGCAGGAGGCACCTTAAATAAGTTACCTGCCTGCCATTGTGAATTGATACAAAAGTTGGCGAGTGAATATTGATGAATTTTGTCGAGCAAAGCCAGAGAAATGGGGCAGATTTTGTAGTGCAGTCGAAAAATTTGTTCCAACTTTTAACAATATTTTTGTTAAATTATTTTTATTTCCCCATTTTCCTCCCTTCCTGACTCCCACTAACCGATTCTTTTCACACAGTTCATCCAACACGGAAGGCTTTAATCAGATCATGCACGGGATGATTATGTGCACTGACTATACCTCCACAATTGAATTTACAGGTGCCCAATGTGGACACAAGGCGTTACTGGAGAGCAACGTGGCAGGATAGATAATCTGATTTACCTAACCCAAATCCCAGTCAACGCTATACCAATTTGCGCTGCCTCGTGCACAAGGTCTGGGAAAAGTCAGAACCATAGTCAGGCTCGAACCAATAACTGTCATGGTGTAGACTGTCCTGCAATGCAGCAACTTAGCCCACTATGCCACACGAACCCCCCAACTTCAATATTATTATTTAAAGTTGGATTTGTTTGTGGCGGATGAAGCATGTATTAAAGGTTAAGTGAGCAAAAGCTGAAATTGAGGGTGAGAGATAGTCTTTAAGGTTTAAGCTTTATTTCCACAGAATTGAAAAAAAGGACAGTGTTTTTTTAGTCTGCAATTATGATTGGGTTCTTATAAGTGGCACTCTCGTTTTACCAGAAAAGCTCACATGCACACAAACACAGAAACGTAATTAGAGGCTGCCAATTGACCTATCGCCGGCCCCTCCCCCGAAACTGCCATTGTCCAATCACACATCATAGCAACCGTTACAATGTGAGCAGGTCCGACAAAAATTTACTCCAAGCAGGACGGTAAAGCGGTGCGCCAACGGCATTTGTAAATTGGACATTAGATACCCCGAGAGATTGTCTGGAGGAGTTGTGTTCTTTCCCTTCCCAAAGCCGATAACACAACGTGAGCGGTGCCTACAATGGATAAAACAGTGTGGACGGCTCCACTCCCAGTTAAATGTGTCTAACATTACGAAGCATAATATGTCTGCTCAAAGGTAAGGCTAACAGCTAACTAGTTACCGTGTTGTCTAGATCTACTAACTAGAGGCAAGAACACAACTGGGACCAAAGTTATGATTACCATGGATATCATTGCCAGAATGTTAACCTACTCTCTAAGCTAAATTTAACGAGCCCTTTAGCTTTAACCAACATTAGTTAACATGTTAGCTAACGC
>JACXGM010008060.1:0-29567 GCA_016801145.1 Umbra pygmaea
CCAAAGGGCTGCAGCCTCTGCCGTGAAAGAGGCTAAGCAGCGGGCATATGAGAAGTTCGTAGAAGACATGCGGAAGGACTTTTGGTCGGCACCAAGGTGCTTCTGGAAAACAGTTTGCACCTCAGGAGGAAGGTAACCTAAAGTACCTCAGGGAACCATCCAAGCTGTATACAGTACAGAGTTGACCTCAACTGAGGAGGTAATCAGGTGGTGGAAGGAGCACTTTGAGGAACTCCTAAATCCAACTAATACACCCTCTATGTTAGAGGCAGAGCTGGATGACGATGGGGGATTGTGGTTGACTTCCCTGGAGGAATTCACTGAAGTAGTCAAACAACTCCACAGTGTCAAAGCCACAAGAACCGTCCAGAAATGCTGAAAGCTCTGGGTGTGGAGGGGCTGTCTTGGATGACATGCCTCTCTCTCTCTCTCTCTCTCGATTTCGCTTCGGGTGCTACAGCCAGTACTTTAAAGGCCGACCAACCGTCAAATTATAATATGATTCCCCGTTCGGCCCGGAATGGACCGGCTGTTTGGGAAAACTCCTGAACGTCCCGATGGCCAGTCCATCCCTGCTCTCATCTATGGTCATGAAGGCTGTGTCAAGACCGAAAGAACGAGATCCAGGGTACAAGCAGCCGAAATGGGTTTCCTCAGGAGGGTGGCTGGCGTCGACCTTAGGGATAGGGTGAAAAGCTCAGTCATCCGTGAGGAGATCGGAGTAGAGTCGCTGCTCATTTGCGTCAAAAGGAGCCAGTTGAGGTGGTTTGGGCATCTGGTAAGGATGTCCCCTGGGTGCTTCCCTAGGGAGGTGTTCCAGGCATGTCCAGCTGGGAAAAGGACTTGGGGAAGACCCAGGATGAGGTGGAGGGATTTTATCTCCAACCTGGCCTTGGAACATCTTGGGACTCCCCAGCTGGTTAATGTGGCTCGGGAAAGGGAAGTGTAGGGTTCCCTGCTGGAGCTGCTGCCCCGTGACCTGACTTCGGATATATATTTAATTCGTATATATGTATAAGGAATATAAACCAAACCGATGTAAACTTTATAGAGCTCTTTTATCAAAGTTTAGTTTTTGCCATAAAAAAACATTTAAGGCAACTGACCCCCCGCCATTGACGGACCACCAAGGCAAATATATATATTATATAGCCTATATATATATATATATATATATATATATATATATATATATTTATTTTGTTATTTAACCTTTATTTAACCAGGTGAGCATGTTGAGAACAGTTTCTCATTTGAAACGGCAACCTGGCCAAGATAAAGCGCTGAGGTGCAGAGAACATGAAGTTACACATATAATTACAAGACAAAAAGAAGTATACAATAAAAACTGTAAAAACAGTAATACAGTGTCTTCAGTCTTCAGACCAAACAATTAGGAATTTGTACCAGTTGTGCAACAAATGTCAATATATGGAGGTAGATTTTTGGTAAGTACAGTGGCGTGCCGTTGTGCAAAAAAGTAATGGTAAAAAAAATATAAATGTATAAACTGACGACAGGTACATGTAGTCACTTTGGTGCCGCTCAGCTTGGCAACTTGCCAGTGCCTCAGACTGCCAAACAATCATCACTGCTGTGACTACTGACCAAAACCTCTTTGCCAGCTGCCACACAGCCAGCTTGCCACACAGCCAGCTTGCCACACAGCCAGCTTGCCACACAGCCAGCTTGCCACACAGCCAGCTTGCCAGCTTGCCACACAGCCAGCTGCCACACAGCCAGCCTGCCACACAGCCAGCTGCCACACAGCCAGTTTGCCACATAGCCAGCTTGCCACACAGCCAGCTTGCCACACAGTCAGCTTGCCACACAGGCAGCTGCCACAGATAGGGCAAGTATGTTCACACCACAATCATTCACTGTATTTCGTCTATAGAAAATGAATATTTTTAGATATCAATGAACCCTGCAATATTTCATGAAACTATATTCAATTGTAATACAGGCTGTAATTCAAAACATTCATTGCCTTTATTAGCAGGAGGCTTTTTATGATAATTTCTGATTTGGTCAGTGACTAACTTTTCACAGATTTAGGAGCTGGTTTTAGCACTAAAACACATTATGAAATACGCTTACACCAAACAGTTAGGAGTCCTAAAATTAGGAGAGACAAGCCCATTATTTATAACATTTTCTCCTAACTCAGCGAGATAGGTATTGATCTACTTTTAGCCTTAAAATGATTTGTGAATACGGGCCCTGGTCATAATTCTGAGCAAAATTATTTAGAATTAATTTAGTCAATATATAAGTGCATTACTGCCCCCTACAGAGATGGAATGGAAAGTAGGATGGTGAGATTAATGCAGTGTATCTGATTCACCATCAGAGGTCCTCATTCACACATGAATAAATAAAGAGGACATGGCAAAACTTTCTATATTCCTAGAGCAGGGATGAACATAAATTGGTACATTCTGGCATCTGACTAGGTTTTTGCCATGATCGTTTCTTTCCAAACATGGTGCGTCAGGTGGCTGAGTGATTAGGGTGTCCTATTTATAATTGAAAGGTTGCAGTTTTGATGCAGAGAAGGAAAAATGTAATGATGCCCTTGAGCAAGGCACTTTACCCTAAATTGCACCCTGGACAGTACAAGTCACTCTGCCAAGTAAGTTAAATCTATATAATCTATTATATATATATATATATATATTGTGTATATATATATGTGTGTGTGTGTGTGTGTGTGTGTGTGTGTATATAATTTATATATAATATCTATGTTATGAACCTTCCCACCAACCAAAACATATTGTATATAATAAAATATATATATATATATATATATAGAGATAATGTTATGAGCTTGAGGAAATAATATATAAATTTACAGCTCTGGAAAAAATTAAGAGGCCACTGCAAAATCATCAAATCAATCAAAATCAATCAAATCATTTTACTATTGATAGGTACTGTAACATTTTAGTTTTTTCCATAAACTATTGACATAATTTCTTCCAAATTCTAAATAAAATTATTGTAATTCAGAGCATATATTTGCAGAAATGACAACTGGTCAAAAAAATAAAAAATATGCTAAGCCTCTGGTCAAAATGAGTGCACTATATAGGGAATATGGTTACATTTAGGACAAAAGCTCTACAGTACATTATTCATGAAACTTCTGTTGCCACCCTATTGAAGAATCAGCCAATCGGCAGGACCTGTGCTGGTGAGATCCGATGAGCCTGGGGCTGATTGGCTGACAGCTGGATCTGGTGAGGGCTGCCTGTTGTGACATCAAACAGGAGGATGTCCTCTAACTTGTGGATCTCCCCAAGCCATATTGTCTGCTATAGCAAGGGTTTAGGGTCAACAGGAGAAAATAGAGACTTTCTAATCCTGTTTCAAGAGTCACTTTCACAAAGCAGATCTGTTCAGTGAAGCACTGTGTATCTTTGTAGTTTAGAGATGTTTTTGTGTCGGTTCATTTACATGAAAGTCATTTAGATTCAGACTTACAGTAATAAGGGTTTGTACATAGATTCTTTTACTGGCCCCTCAATGCACTGGAGAGTTTTTTAGTATTAATATTGCCAGCAGCAGCAGATGTAATATCAGTCAGACCTAGCCTGGCTAATAAAATGATCCCAAGTAGTACACATTAAGATATTATAGACTTTTTTGAGTTGACTGAGTTGAGCATGCAGATTACCTCTCCTAGATTTGTTCAGCCTGGCCAAGAAGTTTCCACAGCTAATACATTAGGATATTAGCTATGACCCAAATACTAACTGGTCCTGCGATAACCTGTTCAAGTTGACAAGTTGTCAAGATACTCTGGTCTGGTGGTAGCCTGGAAATCCAGACCTAAATCCGAAAGATTAACTCACTGAGCAAATTCAAATTGTGCTCTCGCGAGAACACTGGATTTCCATGGTAGTCTGGTGGTTCCGTAGAGTAAGATGATAAGAGGGGTGCCAGAGTCTGGTGTAGCAGTCTAAGTGCTTGACTCTAGACAACACGTGCCTCCTAGCACCGGGGTGTAACATCCGGCCCAGTGTGGGCTGAGATATAGACTGGAGACATGGACTCCTTACCTTTTCAGTTGCTTCCCTGTGTGTGTCCTTGTTTAGATTTCTGCCCTGTGTGTGTCCTTGTTTAGATTTCTGCCCTTTGTGTGTTGTTTTTGTTCTGGTTCCCGCTCCTCCCGCATATGTTTAGAACACTTGTTTTCCGTTAACCAATAGATCCTCTTCAGTATGTTAATTCAGTGCCCAGGTGTTTCTCATTATCACTAATTTATTCTTCTATTTAGTTTGTGTGTTTCTTTCCATCCCCTGGCGATTATTGTTCATGTAACGGTGTACTCTTGTGTTTCGTTTGGTTTTTATTGATCCTGTTTTGCCCCTTGTGACTGGTTTCGTTTCGACGTTGTGTTCATGAATAAACACTGTTCGTTTATTGCATATCCTTCGCGCCTGTCTCTATTTTTTCACACCAACGATGGCATACGGTGACACGGGGGTTTGATTCCTAGTTCTGCCTTTCCTCTGTCTCCCCTTACATACCTGTTTCCCATGACTCTCCTTTCTGTTCTCCTGTCATCATAAAGTACTGCTACACAAAGCTTAAAAATATTATAACAAACGGTACCATTCAGTTTGGGACAACACACAGTTTTTGGAAATCATTAGGATTGTAAAAAGAAGAGTTGTTCAGAGCTATATCTTGAAGAAGCAGTCTGTAATAATAATATTCACATGGTAACCTAGGTATATTTCAACAGCAACAGTTGATGATCAAATATTCTGTCCTCACTCCCCTGCTTCCCACATTTACATAATTTCAAAGTATTTAACAATAATTTAGATGGGCCTGAAATTTATTGAACTATGTAGAATTTTAGCAACCAGGAAATGAGTGATTTGTCTTGGATTTTTTCTGCCCCTGAAGTGAAGCAGCTGTAGGATATGTTTCTTATTTAAAAATACAAAAATAAACTTTTAAATCCTAAAATAGGGTTTAGTTCTTGTAACCCGCAAGCAATATCAATAAAGTGAATATCAAAGATTACAATTTTTATCTACATTTCTTGTAAATTCCCTTTAATTACAAAATATATTCAAAATACCTCTGTATTATTGACTAAACTATCATTCTTGGATTAGAACTCCACATTCACCATTATACATTTATATAAACCAGCAGTCTGTATCTAACAAAATCAATCAATCAATCAATCATGATGGTATTCTCTTTCCCCACTCTGATTGTCCAAGGTATGACAGTGTGTGAAATCTAGCTTAGTTTCACAGGGAGTTGCATCCATTTTAAAAGGATGCCGGGTAGACATTTATAGCCAAACCAGAGATTTTTCCTTTGTAACTCTCTTTAAAATGAAAGACAAAGAATACAATCATTTTCTTAATAATAATGTCTACCGACATAATCCAAAATCATATTTCACTATTGATAACTTCTTAGCACCTTTGTGAAAAATAACCAAACACAGACAGTATATATATATATCTCTCTAAACCTGAAAGTGCTTAAGTCCCTCACCTCCTTACATGTTCTCCCTAGCATTGCGCACATCATACAACTCAGTTTCTTAAAAGATATGCTGAATATTTCAGGAGGAAAAATACATTTGGCTAAGGCTATGCTTTCAGGAATTCATCTAGTTTGCAAAGGCTGTATTTGGCAAATCATTTTTCAAGAACATTTCTAAAAACGTTAAGGTATACAATAACTGTAGTTAAATGTTGCTGGGGTAAACATCACTCAACTATAGTTTGAACTGTTACATTTCTGTTTCTTCCCTCTTGACAACTCAAAGTAAATGGCATGACAAACATGTTTGGCTTGACAAAGACAATGTAGGACAAGAGCTCACACAGATCTGGGCCAAGGCAAACAGAGCGTTCTTCAGTTGGTAGTTAACTCAGCTTTTAGGTAATTGCTCAAACATCAAACATCATGAATAGAGCCTGGTGTGAAAATGTACTGTACATGTCAGTGAGAGTTAGGTGCTCACGTTTGTATCTCTGTACATGTACAGACATGATGCTTCCTGTTCTGGTGTCCCAAATGGCAAAATATTAACTTTATAACAAAATACTTCAGACTGGAGACCTACACTATAGGTCTTTTTTCACTATAAAAGAAATTAGGTGCCATTGAGGACGGTGCCGTTGAATTGAGCCGACAATAAATGTTGTGTTTAATGCTGATCCAAGGGAAAGGCTCTATCTATGTCAGAAAAACCAGTGATTCCCTATGGTCTAGTAACAGCTCAAGAAGCCTTCTTAGTGCAGGAGCCTGGGGTTGTATCCTGTAGGTTTACCTTGGACCTGTGGGAAGATGACAGACAGAAAATCTCATGAATTAACAGAACAGATTACCAACATCTGTTTACAAATCATCAATATAGATTATGTAGATAGCTAATTGGAGTATTATAGGAGCTCTTTTACCTGTTGTGGGTCATGTGACTCTTGACGAGGTGCCCAGCAGCGAGGGCAGCCATGAGCGACAGCTCTCCTGCCAGCACAGTGCCACAAACCACCCTTGCCAGCTGCCTGGCATTCTCCCCCGGGCATTCCTGGCTGGCACCTTGAACGCCTAGCATCTGCAACAATAAAATGGACGGCCATTGTAGAATTACATGGAGACAATAGAGGCTGTTTGGTTGCATCAGAACACACACAAACAATGAGTAGTGGGGTTTTGCTCCAGATGTATGCATTTAGTCTTTATTAAATCAATGGTGCAACTCAAGTTAATTTCTTAATACATGGTCAGATCACATTCAGAGATAAATGTATACCTGTCTGGCCAATCTATATAATTTTGTACTGTAGTATAAATGAGTTCTCTGTGGTGTTTGCGGGTTGCTACCGTACCTGCAAACAGGCTTGCTGTGGAGCCAGTATAGTTCCTCCTCCCACTGTACCCAGCTCTATAGAGGGCATGGTACAGGTGATGTACAGGTCTTCACCAGTGGGACCTGCCGCCTCCATCAAAGTGATGCAATTACTGCTGCCCACGGTCTGGGCTGGGTCCTACCAGGGACAGACACAGGGTGGCTCAGTAAGTGCCTGACAGAAACAGTTACAGCTGCCCACTGTCTGGGCTGGGTCCTAGCAGGGACAGACACAGGGTGGCTCACTTTGTGCCTGACAAAAACATCAATGATTATTCTACCAGACTTCAGATTATGATTAAAATTTTGATTAAAATTTCTGGACTATAAACCATTAGGGATCTAGTATTCCAGACAAAGAGAAAGCCTCACCTGGGACTATAAAATGACTTTTAGTAAAGAACTAGGCTTCATATGTCACAAAGTAATAATTTGTCCTCCGCATTTTCTTAACCCAATGAATCCTCATTCAAAAGAGAAACCCAGTGCTTCCTCACCTGTCCACAGGCAATATAGATGGCTGCTACTAGGTTGGCGGCGTGTGCATTGTAACCCCCGATGCTTCCAGCCATGGCGGACCCTACCAGGTTCTTGTTGATGTTGACATCCACGAGAGCTGCAGTGGTGGTCTTTAACACCTTGAAGACAGGAGAGCCAAACACACAGATTGGCTTAGATATGGATCAAATACAAAATGTAATATTCTTGTGCTTTGCCTGGTATATTTTTACTAGTATGATGAAAAAAATCTTAACTGTCCAAAAACATTGCAACTTTTAACTAAAAGATGTGCACTTTCTAATATGACATACTAAGGGCTTCCGGAATTTGAGTTAAACCGATTAAACATCCAACACAAAAAAAGACATCCGGTTTTATTTAAAATCCACAGAAAAACCATGAATATATCACAACAGATTAGATTTTTTGTGTTGTTTCACAATAGTATGTGCCAATTCTCTACTAGAGTACATAGGTCCTCAAGATAATTTAAACACATTTCAAACAAAATAATGATTTTCTAATACTGTAGGTAGGGTAGGCTACAATCAGACGTGCGTCATGTCACATTAGACAGCTAGGTAGTTGACTGACAGTTGCAGAGAAGTGGGGAAAACGAGAATGCCAATGCATGCCCAAACTCATTTTTAGCAGTGTGTGAATGTTCCTTCAAGTTTGATAAGTTAACTGAGTCGTTTTTTACGCTTTGCCTAAAATTTCATATATTTTACTTTGCCGGCCCAATGCAATTGAACGGCATTGAAGATTTAGCCTATAAACACAACTACGTATTGGGAAAACCATTACTGATGGCCAGCCAAGTAAAAAGACAATTATTCTTGGACACTAGGCAATGTTAATCTGTGATGAGCAGTGAGACAATACAGATAATGTAGACTACAATATTAGGCTTACAGTAGCTAAAACAAATCACTAGTTTTATTAAAGTCTATCACCGGTATGAAAACCTGATTGAGGTATCTACTGTAATTTGTGTTATTAAAAAGTATTGCTCTGAAAAACTGATTTTAATATAACCAATAAATACGTGAAATCTATAAAGCCCGAATAAAAAAAATTAAAACCGGAAGACCTAGACATACTGTCCCTATTGAATTTGATATGGATTCACTATGAATTTGGAAATTAAGAGACAAAAATGATTCCCAACAGATTTAAAGATTGATTTGTCCAATCATCACCACTGAACTGTGATCATACCTCTTTGACTACTTTAGCTGGGATGGTGGCCTCACACACAGCAGATTTGCCCCTGCCTTCAATCCAGTTGATGGCTGCAGGCTTCTTATCGGTGCAGTAGTTCCCACTGACAGCCAGCACCACCAGCTCAGGGTACTGCTCTTGTAACCTGGCAAGGGCCTGCTCAGTGCCCTGCAGAGATGGGTATGCTTATTAACCACACTGGTTCATAAAAAACATGCATATTCAACATCACGCACATTGTCACAAACGCACATCCATTCACACACCTTAGAGATCATGTTCATTCCCATGGCGTCTCCTGTTTTTGACTGGAAGCGAATGTAAAGGTTTCTCCCAGCCAGTCCAATCTGAAGCTTTATCAGACGAGCAAACCTGGAAGAAGCAACCAGTTGGTTTTCTACATTTCTATCTGCTACCAAAATGCGATTATAGAATTACTATACGAAGAGTTGATCGATCATGCTCTGTGATATTTATGATTGTGTCTATAAGTGAGATTCTTTCACCAACCTATTTACGAATAAAATATATAAAATCTACAAATCTATAACAGCATACTCTTTTATTACATTTTGTCACATATTTGTATCTATAGCAACCCCTTTTCAACCTTTTAGAAACATATTGTATGTCAAATTAAATTGATGTATGTACCTGCTGGTGTTGTCGAATGCAACCTTGATGGCCTGGAAGCCATCCGAACTCTCCAGCCATCCCTTGACCTCTGCAGCAATGCAGGCCGACGGACACCTTATCACAGGACCTCGGGTCATCCCATCCGCCAAAATACGACTGCTGGCACCACTACCCAACTAACGGAGATGAGGAGAGCACAGGGGACAGAGGTTAGGGAACTTTTATGGGGGTCACCGCTACTTCACTGGATCCAATGTGTTTATAGCAACGTTTATTGTGTCATGTCAAAAATATACTTTAATTGTATTTTTTCAAGGTGTACGGTATAATATATCCTTCATATTATTATATATAATTACTTGTAATTAATTTTGTCTGGTCTGTGTAGCATTTGTTTAGTGCTGTACAGTATAAGGTAAACCAGTCTGTTTCTCACAGCAATAGCACGACAGCCCCGATTGGTACTGGCCACCAGGCAGCCTTCTGTGGTTGCCATAGGAACCTGGAACTGCTTCCCATCCAGGTGAAGAGGCCCTGCCACACCCACTGGAACAGGCATGTAGCCAATCACATTCTCACAGCAAGTGCCCATCACCTGGCAACCATAACATAAAATAGACAGGTCGACCATCAGACCATTTTTAAAACCTTCTGTGTAGCAACGTTTTTTGAGCAACAATCATTAATAACGTTTTACTTTATACAGTCACATAATATAAAATCTTCCAAAATCCCACTTTGATAACAAATCCATGGTTTAGAAGTGGTTTTTTTTTCCTATTTTTCTCCCCTCCCAATTTCCACTAACCCTGCCTTGTCACCGAACTGTGAACGAGTGGGGTTAACTGTCCTGCTCGCAGACAGAACACAGCTTTCAGCTTGGCGGTCTTACCATGGAGTAGTCATAGTCCATGTAGGGCAGCGATGAAAGGGCCAACATGTTAGGAAGCTTGGAGGAGATCATATATCTGCGGATAGCAACTCCTCTCTCAGGCCTCTCCATCATGGCTTCCAGTTTGTAGGCAGGGATGAATTTGGAGTTCACAAGAACCACAACCTCATCATCGCTCAAAAAACGAGCTCCCATCTGAAGTATTACAGAGAGTCTATGTTAACTCAAACATCCGCACACACGGTATGTGAATATTACTGTATGACATATTACCACAGTACAGTGAACAGCAGTGAACAAACACAATTAAGTGCTTAAAATGTTTAACTGTTCGCTAAGTTTGAAAGAGCGGAATGATAACAATAGCTAGCAAGCCTCTTGGGCATAAGGAATTAACATTGAAGTTTCAGTATTATTCAGAACTCTGACCTGATATCTAGCTAGCAACACAGCTCATTGAATAGAACAAATAAAAATGTATCAAACACATGAGCAGAGTTGGGTAAGTTACTTTTTAAAACTTACTTTGACAATTGTATTTACAGTAATCAGATTACTTTTAACAAATGTAATAGTATCTTGTTACCCAACTCTGCACATGAGTATATTCCAGACATTACTTTAAGCCATTTCTTTCCATCCAAGAGCCTCCATTGCGTCACAGAATCACATCAGGTGACCATCAGACCATGGAGTAACTTCAGATAGTATTAGCTATTAGCGTCCTGCTCTAATAGGTTCAGTGTTACTGAGGGAGAAAGTTAGGTAAGCTCATTAGGGATGAAGATAAACCTATAGATTGGAGAGAATAAACTACACAGCGACCTTCTGTAGTTGCCACAGAGACAATCTTCGGATTGACGTTGGACTGATAATACTGTTGGCGGCCAGTTCTATTTCAGTGGAACCTACATGAATTCAGTTGAAGTGTTTGTATGGAAGAATTTAGAATTCCTGCACTGAAAAATTAACTGAACCCTGCTTTAGGTTCAAATGCAGTGTGTTCATTATATTATACAGTACCTCTGGGTTTTTCAGGATGGCCAAACACTCCTCCAGGGGTCTGGGGTCTGCAGAAAGGCTGGGCTGAGGGACCTGAGTGGGGTTGATTGTTGGACGATCCACTTGGTTTGTCATCTCCTCCTCTCCTGAACCGAGGTGGAAAATCATCTTAACAAGCTGGGGCTCTGAGGTCTGGGTAGGCAGGGGTCGGATCACCTCGGCTACGGAGAGGAGGAAGAGGGATGGAATTAGGTTAATCAATGGGTTCAGAGCAAAGCCTTAAGAGGCTGGAAAAGTGAATCTTATTTAAAACTATTCTAGATCTAAGTAAGAGCGTTTCCTAAATGACGAAAAGTTAAACGTGTTGAATGTGCTGATGCATGCAGTGTAGGATTAGAAGTCATGCAATCAGCTCTGCTTGTATGTTTTCTACAGTGCATATAGAGAATCATCATACCCTATCAAAATCCTTACCTTTTGTCACATCACACCCTGGAAATCGAAATAAATTAAATCTAACTTTTGCTAGCTGTAAAAGTTTACATATTATAACCATCAACATCAAAAGTGAAAATAACATTTACAGAAATTCAGAAAAAATTATTAAAATGTAATTAGTGAAATACCTGGTTTGAATAAGTGATCATCCCCTAAGATTAACCATTATAAACTTAGTAAAAGTAAAAGTGAAGTCTTGGCTTTCTTTGGAGAATATCTATGTGTGCACAATTGTTTGGCAACTATTAGTGTGCAGAATAATTATGCAACTAAATGAAAAAATTGTTGATTTTCATCTGTTAAACCTACAATATGTAGTTTTTGGCTGCTAGGGGTCTCTTAATCAAAACAATAGGAAAAGATGTACTTGGATGATGTCGGGAAGTAGCGTGGGATCATGGGTTTTGTTATAGTCGTCAATCTAGCGTCTCCGGCAGAAAAAAAATTAACTGACAAAGTAATGTATTGTTAAAAATATTATAACTTTATTCACATTATGTTTGGCGGTTCCCTGGAACTTTCTTGGAACCTTCCTTTCAATAACAGTCATAAACCTTCCATTCATGGTGTCTGTCAGTTTCTTGATCTGTTGACAATCTACTTTTTGTGCAGCAGCAACCACGGCCTCCCAGACACTGTTCAGAGAGGTGCACTGTTTTCCTTCACTGTAAATCATCCATTTAAGAAGGGACCACAAGTACTCAATAGGGTTTAGGTCAGGTGAGGAAGGGGGCCATGTCATTATTCTTTCATCTCTAAGACCTATACTGGTACCTATACTGAATACTTCAATGCATGCGATGGATCATTGTCGTGCATAAAAAGCATGGTCTTCTTGAAAGATGCTGACTTTTTCCTCTACCACTGCTTGACGAAAGTGTCTTCTAAAAACTGGCAGTAGGTTTGGGAGTTGAGTTTGAGTCCATCTTTAACCCAAAAAGGTCCAACTAGCTCATCTTTAATAATACAAGCCCATACCAGTACCAGTAGTCTTCAGATATTTCTTTACTTATGTGTCTTGTTCAGTGGTGGTCGGCTTTCAGCCTTTCCTTGGCCATGTCTCTGAGCACTGAACACCTTATACCTCTGGGTACTCCAGGTAGGCTGCAGTTCTGGAATATGACAGCACTGGAAGATAATGGGTTCCCGGTAGCTTCACGTTTAAGTAAAACTAAGGATATGCTTTTTTCTAAATCCAGAAATCTTCAGAATGTTGTAAAACCCCCTTCACTTATGTGTTTTGGTTATAACTAACATGCTACTTTTAGGTGTTTAAAATGTTATTATAACTGGCTACATAATAAATAATTTGCTATAGCTCTACACAAATAAAATTGCTAAATTGAAAATATATCTTTCCCTATTTAACATGTTTATCTTAATGCAAAATATGTATATAAGACCTATACAACCCGTAGCCAGAGTTGTAAAGATCACAAAGCACAAGTTCATAAGCTTTAAGAAATTAATTAAAATCAAAATAAGAATGTAAAGAGGGTTCATAACTAACCATCTATGAAATGAATAGAAAGTGTAAAAATGTATTGGTGTGTACTTTTTCAACTCTGCCCATAGCCAGTTGGTCGTCAGCTATATAGTCAAAGAAGCCTACCTGAGCAAGCGTCAGATATGGTACAAGTGCCAGTAGCAAAAAAATCATTCAATGTAGTTAATAGGTAGGAAATTTAACTTCTACAAAAACCACCTACTAGGTGAACTAAGAGCTAGTTGGATGATCAGGTTGGAACAAAAACATGCTGGTGTTAAAGCAAAGAGTAAGTTAAGGCTAAACTGGTAAAATATCATGTTTAACTAGATTTAGTATATACAAAATTAGTATAGAAATAGCCAACAACATGTCGCCTTTTGCTTTAAAGCAACCAATGTTCAATGTCCACCAAACATGTCATGTTAAGTTGCAAAAGTAATTCATTGTCAATGGACCAGTCCGAAAATGTAAATTTGCCTTGTGGGACTACGAAGCATTCCGATGCAGTGTTCAATATTTTCAACTCGTGTGTTGCTTTACCGTTGCTGCGGTGCAACGGGAGATATGTGCCGTCCATCTGCTAGGAGGGCATTCCGTCTCTACTCCACCATATATACAATCCTTCTCTTGATTCTTGGGTCAATTTACCTTGTGGCAGAATCCAGTGATGTTGGCTACAGTCCCATTGGCCTTAAACGTCTTAATAATATTGGTAACGGTGCTCACAATAACATGAAGCTCTTAAGAGATGGTCTTGTAGCCTTTACATTGACCCTGATTGGCTATTACTTCTTTCCAGCCTCGTCAGACAACCCTCTGGTTTTCCTCCTTTTTTACATGTTAAATTTGATACCAACAGTGACACAAAAAGGCAGAGTAAGGAATTTTCTCTATTTACAATGGCTGAGTTAGTGATTATGCAATTGAAGATGCCTGTGATACTAATTGCAAAAGAATGGTCTGCTTGAGGTATCACTACAATACAAATATTTCATATAAATTCTAAACTGAAAACCAAAGACATGCATGTATGGTTGACAAAACATCTGATAATTTCAACACTTTAAGGTAAATGGTGCATTATTTGAATAGAATTCAAGGGTACTAATACATTTGGCATAGTTGTTTATAAACTGTCTTTCTTACCAAAATATTCTAGTTTAATGCATTTGTCTGTAAGGCCCTATGCTATTGTATTATTGTTTCTAATATTTAAATTTGGCAAAGTTTTAAAAGTTGTTTCTCCTCAACTTTTTTTTATTCATATGTTTAAGGCACCTTGAAGAAGGTAATGTGATATTATTGTATTTGATGCACACGGTTGTACCTCTCTCTTCCTTGGTGGCCTCTGTTAGGGCGTGTGGGGGGGTGGCTGTCCGTAAAGGGGACTTGGGTGCACGTGGGCCAGCCTCCTTCCTACAGCACTGGTCTGGACTCCAGCGGGCTGCACGGTCGGACCCCTGAGTCAGGGATATGGGGCTCTTGAGAGACAGTGTGGACTCCATTTCCACCTGCTCAAAGAAGATGTACTTGACAGCGAGGAGGAGAGCGAGGCCAAGACAGATCACCTGCTCAATATCCATACTGATCATTCTGAATTGGGGAGAAAGAGAAAGTTTGAATATTAGATAGATATGTGATAGTAGGGTACTTTACAGGCAGAGAAGAAGATATGAGAAAAATAGGTCCTTGACTTTGTATTCAGTGACATAAGAAAGATGAATAGTAACATTTTGGTTTCTGTTGTCTTTGTGAACCTGTGCTCACCTGGACATGTAGAACTGCCAGAGGGGTCTCTCGGGGTCGATCCTCTTGGGTATGTACTCGTCCAAGGAAAGTGAGCCCATCTGAGGAACTTCAAGGGCAGAATTGGCGGAAAGTGGGTCAGCGATCCAACGACTGTGGGCATGCACCATCACCAGGCCTAGGGACTGCAGGGAGTAGACACATTAGCAATGATAACAAATATGTAGTTGCAAAACCAACAGGCATAGTTGTAAAAAGTACAAACTAAAAGTACTTTTCTAGGTTTGGCTGACTTCACAATTTTTGTTTTTAAAACCAAAAACAGTATGAAGATAAGCGCTTCAATGTGTAAGGAGGAGTCAAGATTGTGGTACCATGATCATCTTCACTCTCTGGGTGACAGGGTTGGGTTTGTTATCCTCCTCTTCCTCCAGGACGCGAGAGAAGTGGCTCAGCTGCCAAATGGGATGACCCTCCTGACTCTCTCGCGACAGCTGACCAGGGGACAAATTCACCAGAATACATGTTAGGGTTCAAAAAGAATTCCCAAGACACAAGGACTCAATATGGCATTAGATTTGTGCTGATTTAAGGAAGGGGTCTTCAACCTAATCCAGCATGAGAGCTATTTTAGTTAATTATCCTGCAAGCACCCTACAGGGTACCTTCTACCTTTCAAATAGTTTTCATCTAGTGAGAGAGGGATGTATTGTCTCGCAATTCTTCTGTTGTTGCTCAATTCAAGGAAAATCATACAATACAATTGAATACAATCAATATCCTTATTCAAGTTTAGCAGAACTTCTGAAAAATCTTTGCTGTTTTGATGGTTAACCCACTTCATGTTTATTATTACCACACTGACAGGGACAGTCAAATAACAGCTACATAATGACTACTTTCAACACCTGAAATTCCATGCACATTCAGCATTGAAAATCGACCGATTGGAAACCCTCTGTGTGCGTTACTCTTAACCCTCACCTCTAGTACCAGGGAAACGCAGGCAGGGAAGAAGGTCATGAAGACAAAGTAGTTGGCCAGGACCGACATGCAGCCGAAGCAACACATGATCTCCAGCTGGCGCACACCTGACATGGTGCCTACCCCAATCACCAGGCACTCCACCAGGGCATCTAGCGTGAAAGTAGGCCCCAGCACGGCCATGCCACGGGCGATGTTGTCTCGCACCTCATCCTGTCAATCAGTGAAAGTTTTTCATGAGGCAAATGCCTTTTCGGTGTGTGGCCATAATATACTGGACAACACTCTTTAAGTGGCTATTGTGTTAGTAGGAGGTGAAACGTACCTGTGAGTTTGAACTGAGAGCATACTTGGCAAGTGCACATGCTTTGGAAAGGTCGATCAGAAGCAGGAAAAAGGGCAAAGCCTCACTGCGGAAAAATAACAAGATGGAGGACTGTCAGACAAGGTTTTTCTAATGACGTACAGTAGTGAATAGAAGATTCCCTTTTATTGTAGTTGGATAATAAAGCTTAGAATATACTATGATCTTTCTGACAGTACTATTGAAACCTAAGGGTATAGTCAGACTATATTATGGGATAGCCTATACTGCAATTTGTGTTTAATAAGCCATGAGCTATGGTTTGTGTTTAATAAGACATGAGCTATGGTTTGTGTTTAATAAGCCATGAGCTATGGATGAATCATGTCCATGAACATTAATCAAGATGAAGACGCAAGCCGATTAAGTTGGTGCATTTTTATAATAAATTAGCCCATACATTATTGTTTTGTTTATTTTCCAAACCCCATTAGTGCCTGCCCTTGGATTTCTTATATTTCGACTCAAATCGGTTTTCGGATACCGGAAACGCATTCACACTGTAATGTACATTGTACTGTAAGTTTACTTACTTTAAGCCGGTGAGTTCTTTATCCAGGAAATGAATCACGACTGTGCTGAATACAAAGCTGGAGAATATGGTAAACAGTCCAGCGATACCTGAAAGCACATTTGGAATACTATGTTGAATGATTATTTAATTTTATACAGAAACAAATGGAATCTTTACAGTGTTTACATTATATAGGGAAGAATAAAAATTGTTATAGTTTTCTTTGGGGTGTAATATTGCTTTACATACAGATACAGTTGGAAAATAATTTACATTATATTTACAGAGTACATTTAAAATAAAAAAGATATACTGTATATACTGTAACAGAAAGATTCTGTCATTTAGAGATTCACCTTTGGCATATTTAACTATACTTTTAGTAAATATTGTTAGAATAAACCAATTGTTCATGGTCCTTATGTAATGTGTTTGGTCAACTTTACATTACATTTAGATTAATATTTACAGTGATAGTCCAAATGCTCACCTAGAATATATTTGGATCCTAGTTGTCGTAGATTCTGGAACTGGACATAGATGTAGACGATGGCTATACAACGTGTAATGGTCAGAATGATGATGTCACTGCTAAGAACCAGCTGGAGAGCCAGAGAAAAATACTACTTTAATATAATGTGCAAGTGTACAAATACTTTAAACAACTACAAAATAATACATTTAAATAAGTAAATAAGGTGTTCTTGCGATATTGTTTACATATACATTTTTGTTTTTTATGTTTGGGTAGCCTATGTGAAACAAAGTTGGTTTTCTATGGCGTGAAGGATTCAAGATATAGTGTTAGTGGGCAAATCTAAGCTAATTAATCAAATGAATGTTCATTGTTGATGGTACAGGGTTGGGTAGGTTACTTTTTGAATGTAATCCATTACATTTACCCAACCACAATGATTTTTGTTTAATCTGATTAGTGCAATCAGATTACGTGTAATCTGTTTCTCCCCAACCCTGCAATGGTACACCTTTTTAAGAATTTTGATTTGGGATGTCTTAAACATGTTAATCAAGTTTGTTTGGCACCATATTGGCTCTTCAGGCAGGAAAAATGTTGAATGGTTTTTAATGAGCCATTTCTCTCAGTGTATTTGTAGAGACATTTTTTTAACTAATAAAATAAGATTTCTAAAATAAAAATCACAAAAATGTTGACAAAATGTTGTTATTTTAAATCCCCATTATTACATTTTTACAGTGAAATATTTCATTTTTATAATGTATAAATATTCTTAAAAATGTGAAGTTGGAAAAAGATTGGATGGTTCAAGAGATAATTATGCAAATTACTAGTCATGGCTGATACAAGTTATGAATCTACTGGGAGTTAATATAATCAGTTAAAATATGTTTTTATTTAGAGTTAGAGTAGCCTAAACGTGACACCAATTTTTATTGTAGGTTAGCCTCAAAGTTTAGAGGTTTGTTTTGTAACTTTAAAACAGCATGACCACTTTGAATAGAAAAAACATTTACTGTAGAAGTGAATCTAATTTAACCCCATATTAATTTCTGTCATTTTGCTTCTTATTCTAAAATATTTTTAGAATGTAATAGATGTGAATGGAAGCAAGTTGGGCCAGTTTAGAAATGCTGCTCTACTGATATAGTAGGACTTCATGGAAAGTAATATATGTTCTATAGTGAAAACCATATCTGGTGAAACTGTATAGGCGCCCTTGCTAACACTTACAGGTCTTACACAACATTTAAATGGGCAGGTCTAGTAATGTCAACACACAGTGCAGACAATAGCAGAAGCCTCATTCCTCCTTTTCCCCTTACCTAACCCATCTTTCCCCCTAAACCCTCTTTTCCCTAACCTACCCCTCAATCCGCTCACAATCTTTGCTCTTAATCCCCCAATCATAACTCTGTATATCCTTCATCCTACACTCATTTAGAGTGCTCCCACAGCCCCCCGAGCCCCCACAGTGTTTTCCATCTATTGGTCTGCAATCCAGACTGCATACCTCTTCCATTTTGGGGCAGTCATAGTTCCACCCGCAGATCTGGTCATTACCGGTGAACATGTTCATGGACATCATGCAGATGGTGAGGGTGACGGTGCCCACAATCACCTCCCAGGGGTGGGAGGCCACCAACAGGCCGTGCATACGGAACAGACCAGTCAGCATGTTGTGGCTAGAAGGGACAAGCAACAAAATAAAACCTAGAAAAATAAACATCGGACAGACAGACAAAAAGGCATACTGACTCTGATAGGGCCAACAAAGATTTCCTAGAGAAGCAAACCGTATATTTGTCATTTTGGACCTGAATGTCCCTTCAATTCTGATGTTTCTTTTCCCTAATAGATGTTCTGAGCAATTGTGTCAGATCAGCTGAGCTGATTAATAAATAAAATATCAGAATTGGGCTGCCTGCATGAACACAGATTTAGCAGCCATATTTTCTATATATTTTTTGTTTTTGACAAATTAGGTCAGTTAATAAAAAACATCTGATTTGAAAATATCTGATGTGATTGTTCAAAAGACTAATTAGTGGAAAATCTATATGAATTGTTCTGTGTAAATGCTCTGTTTTAAACAGTTGCATTCAAGATGTTATGTAAAGATGGGTTGTACTCCGTAGTCTTTACATGGATGATAAAGACATTGAAACACAGAGTACAGTACATATAAATACTGACTCAACCCAGAGTGTTTACATTCAGACCAGGAAGAACAGTCCCCTTTGTCAATGTCAAAAAAATGTGCTACTTTCCAATTCCAAATACTCATGACAAGCAACTGTATCTGCGCTAGTTTCAGAGCGCAGATACAGGCTGCACTACATTCCTGGGTAGAAAAAAGCCGCGACATTTATCCATTTACATTAGTCATTGTATTTAATTAATTCATATCTTAAAGGTAAAATAGCAGTTTATTACCAGCATTTACACCAATATTTTATATACATTTTTGTACAGACTGGATAGAAAGATTGGACACAATCTTTTATTTTTTTACTGCAAATTGGGCTATATACAATGATTCAGGAAGGGCCATTTCGGGAAGATTTTTCAGCCATGATACAGTAGGCTACAATTATCAATATGGAGAAAATGAATTACAAATTTGATCAACCAATTTAAATTGAAAATCGTAAACCAACATCAATGTGTTTTGCTATCATTGGTTAAAACAAGGTTAATCGGCAAACATTTATGATGATGATGTTATTTTAATGACTCAGTCGCAGCTACACCTTTAGGGCCGGTGACAGTTTGGCAAACAGCAAGCAGTATGAACCAATAGTATCATAAGCATCGTCACGGTTTCAATACAAACATAATCAGACAAAACACAGAGATAGACTTCATCTCTGATGCGTATGGACAAAAATGTTTGCAACAGTATTACGGACGACGAAGCCATGTTTCTATCCCAACTGTCCAGATCGTCTCAAGCGTGAAAAAAGTGTGCGAGCGCTGCAATGTACCAGGTATGAATAAAAGGCCTTTCATTGCGCTCGGATGCTGAAGAAACTGTCAAATTGGGATCTGCACCATCAGTACCCATGTCTGTTAATTTATCAGTAGGGCCTATCCACAATTAAAACAAATCCAAGTAAAAACACGGGTTAACAAACACAACAATCCGAATGTTCCTTTAAATATTCTGTTCATTCATATTCTGTTCAACAAAACAATTTGTAAGAACTAGTGCGGCTTCTGCAAGCGATAATAACGGTGGTAATACTGTTACGTAATGAGTGTTTGTAATTTTCAACAACAGTCTAATAAATAAGCCTATCTGTATGAATTATATAGTCTAGGAAACTACCAACACCAGTAATATTTGCTACAGGTTTCAACACAGGTATGAATGAACAAGCGAGTTTAATAGGATCTAAAAATTCTTACCTGTGTCAGAAAGGGTAAAGTACTTGAGCTGTAATTTAATGAATATCGTTTATAACCGTTATTCAGTCTTTTTCTTGCAACGGATCGTTTCGTTTTGGTCCAAGATGACTTTGAGCCCGAGTATAGATTAGCCTATACAGTGTGCATATTTTATTGATACAATAAATAAGTTACATGCACACAAGGTGCTCCCAAACGGTCCTGTTCGCTTGAGAGAGCTTTCGGGCTGGGACCTAGGCGCACCGGCTTCCTCCTGTATGAGGCTGGGGAGATGGCATGGCTCTGCGTCATCAGACACATGGGCCAATCACATCAGAGGTTTTCTTCGCAATCGCGTTAGGCACGCCTCGTTTCCAAGGCGACAGTGCTTATGGGTGTGTTCTGAGAGGGGACGCGTGATCTCACCAGCCAATTTCTGCTAGGTATCGGCGGTGCGATGGGACATCATTGGCTCATATTATGTGCATTCCCATTGGAGTCGTATTTAATTTTGATTTTAGAAGTGAAGCAAAAGAAGACAGGTTTTTAGTTTAAAGTTAATAATTAATATGTTTTGATTCATTTTTACCTTGAAGAATTGTTCTCATTTCATATGTCTTTATCTAAATCTATAGGCTATTTATGGCCTATTACCATATTTTGAATACTTAGGTTAGGTCGCTTAAAAAATATATACGGATTATAAAACAATTAGCTTACATAATTACTATAGTAGCTCAGGAAAAAATTCCTAACCTCTCAAACTTTAACTGTTAGGCTAAAAATAGGCTGAAAAAAGTAAATCTCCACAGAGTCAGTGTCAATGCAATAATAACGTTTAATACGCTTTCAGTCGACTGACCTTCATAATAGTTTATGTGCTACAATTCAGTGTTAAAGCCCCATATATATATATATATATATATATATATATATATATATATATATATATATATATATATATATATATATATATATATATGAAACAGTGGTCAACTATTTTACAGGATGCTTATCCTGTATATAATTATTAAGCATTTTAGGCAGTGTTTTTGCGTGTAACAAAACCCTATAGTGTAGGTGGAAATTATCATATATTAATATCTTTTCATATTTTTAAAATATCAATAAATAGTTTACAGCTTTACAAGCAGGTCTATAATAGAAGAAGTAGGTAGATTGTGTTCTCACCAGTGACATTCTACGCAGTGTCCATATTATGCTTAAATATGTCAGTTTTGAATCAGACTTATGAGTTGCCTGGTATTTTTATTCTACGTATTGTCTTGTTTATATTTTCTGTAAATGGTTGAGTCAAGTCAGGTGAAATATATGTATAAAGCACATTTAAAAACCATACACTACTCGTACCTGACCTGTAGCCTGACCAGGATCTCCACTCTGGATGTGTCTAAACTAGAATAAATGAACACATAGCACAGCAAGTTCAGAAAGGAAACCCGAGTGAGATGTGTATCAGTGATAGTCAGCTGTGGACAGCACTACATTAACAGTGTAGTCAAATGGTAATCACGCAGCGTATTTAATGAGTGTAAGCTCACTTTTGCTTCAATATGCAATGCTGTCACATGAGGCTCCATTGTTGGGTTTTTGTTGTGGGGGACAATTTTGGGTAGTTTTTCCACATTGGTTTGTCATTTCCATCTAGTGGTGTGAGTTCTTGGCCGAGCCTGGCAAAGTGCATTGCCCAACCATTTTCGCTGCTTCTGTATGTTTGGGCTTGGTTGCTTATGGATTTATTTAGCTGAGCTGCTCACATTACGAATGTGGTATCCCAGGTCTTAGAGCGGGGGCACATGGAGGTTCGATTGGCCCGGATCATATGGGTGGGTTTCGGTTATCTCTCATATAAGATGATCATCATCTTGCCTGTGCAGGCTACGGTTACATGAGAATACATGAATTGGTCGGGGATTAAGTGGTTGCTACCTTAGGGGACGTCAGGTATACATACTCCTATACAGTTGTGGAAAGAGTACTGAAAATCTGTACTCAAGTACAAGTACTGTTACATTACTGAAATACTACTCAACTACAAATTAAAACTACTGGCGTTAAAAAGTAATTAAGTAAAATTACAAAGTATTATTCTTAAAAACTACTCAAAATTCTAGTTACCTTTTAACAGATAATGCACACACACATTAGCTAGTTCTGTCCTGACTGAATCCCAGGCCAACGATGACACTGGATTGTACTGTTAGCTGCATTATGTTAGCCAAGCTAATTACACAAAAAATGTAAAAGATACATTTGGCAGCTGTCTCATCCCCTTAGGCCTACTCCTGCGCTGTTGTGGTTGGTTGCCACCTAACCCTGTTACTGCTGCAGCGTTTTCTTTCTCCATCTGTATTTCTTGATTTTTCATTGGCCCGTTTGCGATTGGGTAATAGCCTTATTGGCAAAAAATCTGTTAAGATTTGGAGATAATTAATTGTCTACTCTACTCAGTAGCGAATTATAATTTCAATAGTAGCAGAGCACTTTGCATAGTGAAATGCCTACTTAAGTAAGAGTAAAATTACAGACTTGAATAAATACTCATAAAAGTACAAGTACCCGAAAAAAATACTTAATTACAGTAATGGGAGTAGTTGTAATTCGTTACTTCCACCACTGCTCCTATACAACATGAGCAGTTTCATTTGGCTATCAAGCTTTGCTGTTACATGAGGATGCATCTGTTTAGGGAACAAAACGTATATGGTGCACCCTCCAGCCTGCCCCTGCATCCACCTGTTGGTTCTGTCTGGGTTTGTCTTTGGTTGATGTGGTTCACTGAGGTGGGTCTGGTACTGCATTCCAAGCCCCTTGCTCAAAATAATTATTAATTACTGCTGTTACATGTTCTGAATAGAAGCAATGTATATTTACTATCTTACATGGTGTAGTTTCCCTATGGTACACAACCCATTCCCAAAGAATTGAGTCATTGTAACATTTCCTGGTTCCTCATCCCTGTGAACTACAATTTCCCCTTTCTGGACTGATCAGAACTACAATTCCCATTCCCCAGTTCATCTTCCCTGTGAACTACAGCTTTCCTGGTCTTGCCTCCTCAGAACTATGTTTCCCATAACCCGGACTCAATCACCCAAATTCAGCACACCTGCTCTCACCCAGTCCATATATAAAGCACACACACACCATTGCCTCTTCGCGAGGTATTATGAGTATTGTTTATTCTTACTGAGCATTATATTTCATGTATTGTTGTTCTGGTTTGACCATTGCTCTGTTTTGTCGATTATTCTGCCTTGGATTATCCCCTGTACCTTTGCCACCACTCTTGTCTTGATATTCTGGCCTGACCATTGCTCTGTTTTTTTACTTCTTCTGCCTTAGCTTATCATTCTGTGCCTTCGCCTTTGGACTAATTTGTACCTGTTTATATTAAACTTTGTTCTTTTGTACCCTGGGAGTATTCATTACAGTCATGAACATAAGTATGTGTTATGTTGATTTTATGTTCATTAAAGAGTTGTTAATCTCAATGTGAAATTTAGTTTTTGGCTTCCTATTCCACAATAAGGCCTCCTTCAGCCACGCTGCCAAACACACCCTGGGGGAAAGGCCTATGCTACAGATCCTAGACTATGGAGTCATTCCCTCCTGGGGAAATGAGACGTAGTCTGTCACAGTGCCATCCAGTTTGTCAAAAATGCCCCATTTTACACCCACAACTGCAACCTATATGCACTAGTGGGCTGGCCTTCACTTTTTAGAGTTCATCTGGAAAGTATTCAGTGCTTCACTTTTTCCACATTTTGTTATGTTACACACTTATTCCAAAATTTATTAATTTCATTATTTCCCTCAAAATTATACAAACAATACCCCATAATGACAATGTGAAAAGTGTGTTTGAAGTCTTAAAAAACAAAAAAAGCACATGTCCATACAGTATTCACAGCCTCTGCTTAATAATAAGCCTCAAGTCTTTTTGAGTATGATGCTACAAGCTTGGCACACCTGTATTTTTGGGCAGTTTTTCCCATTTTTCTTTGCAGGACCTCTCAAGCTCCATCAGATTGGGTGGTGAGCGTCTGTGCACAGCCATTTTCAGATCCCTTCAGAGATGTTCAATCAGGTTCAAGTCTGGGCTCTGACTAGCCCACTTAAGCACATTCACAGAGTTGTCCTGTAGCCACTCATTTGTAATCTTGGCTGTGTGCTTACGCTCTGACATGCACTGTTAACTGTGGGATGTTATATAGACAGGTGTGTGCCTTTCGAAATCATGTCCAATCAACTGAATGTACCACAGGTGGACTCCAATCTTCTGTCTGATCACTGCACATGCTGACCCTCCACTCCCACACGCACACCACCTCTGCCCATTCGTGACCCAATGCCTTAGTTTTGCCCCAAGGTGCATTTGCATGCACTAATCTGTACATCATCTTATTTAATGTTTGTCATTTGCACAAAATCTACTTATTATTATTATTATTATTATTATTAACTTGGACTTATTTAGCACCTTTCAAGGTACCCAGGGTTGCTTAACAAATATGGGTGAGGCTTAGAGGTCTAAAGACTAAATGAAAATAAATGTTTTGAGGTGCATTTTGAGAATGGGCAGGGATTTGCACAATTATGTTCAAGTGTTAATTATTAATTAATAGAAGTTAATTGTTTGTATTTTTTTGTGCCTTGCCACTTTACACACCAATTAATCTGCCTCTCTAATTCATAATTCTTTTACACTAACTGTACATATACCTACAGTACGTCATGTACTCTGAAGATTTGCACCCTGTGTTTTTTTTTTCTGTGTTCATTACCTTGTATATATTTTGTATAACTTGTGTAATTCATGTGTAACTTTGTGTCTTCTTGCACCTTTGCGTCTTCTTGCACCTTTGCTTTTATCTTGGCCAGGTCATCGTTTCAAACAAGGAACATGCCCATCTGATTAAATAAAAGTTAAAATTAAAAAAATATATAGAGTGTCTCACAAAAGTGAGTACAACCCTCACATTTTTGTAAATATATGACTATAACTTTTCATGTGACCACACTGAATAAATGACATTTTGCCACAATGTGAGGGTACAGCTTGTATGACAGTGTAAATTTGCTGTCACCTTTACCCTCAGCTTCTTTAACAAGGCAGTGGTCGTCTTGGAGGTCTGTTTGGAGTCCTTATCATGTTGGAATGCTGCCCCACGACCCAGTGTCTGAAGGGAGAGTATCATGCTCTGCTTCAGTATGTCACAGTACATTTTGGCATTCATGGTTCCCTCAATGAACTGTAGCTCCCCAGTGCCGGCAGCACTCATGCAGGCCCAGACCATGACACTCCCACTGCCACACTTGACTGTAGGCCAGACACACTTGTCTTTGTACTCCTCACCTGGTTGCTGCCATACACTCTTGACACCATCTGAACCAAATAATTTTATCTTGGTCTCATCAGACCACAGGACAAATTTCCAGTAATCCATGTACTTAGTCAGCTTTTCTTCAGCAAACTGTTTGCAGGCTTTCTTGTGCATCATCTTTAGAAGAGGCTTCCTTCTGGGACGACATCCATGCAGACCAATTTGATTCAGTGTGCGGCGTAGGGTCTGAGCACTGACAGGCTGACCCCCCACCCCTTCAACCTCTGCAACAATGCTGTAAGTGTAATGAATAAGACTCTGGGACAGATGATCCACAATTATGAATGTTTAATTTGTAAGGTGCGATTCGTCTTTAATCGTGCAGGCAGAGAATGGTCAGAAGGGTCAGGCAGAAGGGCTATACACCGGGGGTGGCAGTCGAGGTAGACTAGGGTTCGATACACGTACTGGGAAGTCAGGGCAGGCACAGGTCGGTACACAGGAGTTCTTACGGTGGAGCAGACTGGACGGAGTCGGGAGAACAGGCAGGAGTCGGTACACTGTGTGTAGAATAGATGAAGGCAGAGGCACAAAGGGAATTCCGAAGGCAGGTAGATAAATCCAAAAAGACGGTCAGACCAGTAAATACGAACTTGAATATCAAAAGGCTTAGTACGTGCTACAATGGAAAAACAATACCTCACAATGAGCGAGAGACATTGGGTTGCTTAAATACTCTCAGGTATAGGGAAACAGGTGAGAGACATTGGGTTGCTTAAATACTCTCAGGTATAGGGAAACAGGTGAGAGACATTGGGTTGCTTAAATACTGTCAGGTAGGGAAACAGGTGAGAGACATTGGGTTGCTTAAATACTGTCAGGTAGGGAAACAGGTGAGAGACATTGGGTTGCTTAAATACTGTCAGGTAGGGAAACAGGTGAGAGACATTGGGTTGCTTAAATACTATCAGGTATAGGGAAACAGGTGAGAGACATTTGGTTGCTTAAATACTTTCAGGTAGGGAAACAGGTGTGAGACATTGGGTTGCTTAAATACTGTCAGGTAGGGAAACAGGTGTCAGTACTCTGGTGATTGGGACCGGAATATGGGGATGTGTTCAGGACTGTGGTGTTCTTGTGGGTTACCGTTCAGAGAGGTTGCAGTGGATATCAAAGAGGAGCGGTCAGACGTTACAGGAAGCACCTATTTGTCTATTTCCCAAAGACAACCTCTGGATATTATTCTGAGCAGGTGCACTCAACTTCTTTGGTCGACCATGGCGAGGCCTGTTCTGAGTGGAACCTGTCTTGTTAAACCGCTGTATGGTTTTGGCCATCGTGCAGCAGCTCAGTTTTAGTGTCTTGGCAATCATCTTATAGACTAGGCTATCTTTATGTAGAGCAACAATTATTTTTTTCAGATCCTCAGAGAGTTCTTTGCCATTAGGTGCCATGTTGAACTTCCAGTGACCAGTATTAGGGAGTGTGAGAGTGATAACACCAAATTTAACACACCAGCTCTCCATTCACACCTGAGACCTTGTAACACTACTGAGTCACATGACACCAAGTAGGGAAAATGACATTTCTCTGGCTGTGTGTTGAGTTATTTTGAGGGGACAGCAAATTTACCCTGTTATACAAGCTGTACACTCACTACTTTACATTGTAGCAACGTGTCTTTTCTTCAGTGTTGTCACATGAAAAGTTACTAATATATACATATATATTTATATGTATAATTAGTAGCCCAGTTTTTGGAGAAAATAACTGCAATCAAGGGCTGTCTGTATAATAAGATTTCTACACGTCTCGACTGGTAGTTTGGCCTACTCTTTTTGAGTAGATTTGATGGATGCCTTTTCCCAACTGCAAGTTTAAGCTCTTTCCACAGATTTTCAATGGAATTTATATCAGGCTACTTCGGAACAGTCCAATGTTCTTCTCATTCATTCTTAAGTGCTTTTTGAGGTATGTTTTGAGGAATTATCCTGCTGCTCCTATGACCAATAACCTGCGACTGAGACATAGATTTCTGACACTGGGCTGTATGGTTTGCTGCAAAATGTTTTGGTAGTTTTCTGCACAAATTCAAGAAACACCATGCCAGAGAGAGCAAAGCAACCCCAAAACATCACTGAGCCTCCTCTGTGTTTAACACTAGGGATGGTCTTATTTTGATTTAAAGTTTATTTTCCCTTTAAACATGGAGTTGTGTGTGATTTACGAAAAAGCTCTACGTTAGTTTTGTCTGTCAAAAAAGAACATTCTCCCAGAAGGACTGTGGCATTTCCACATGCATTTTGGCAAACACCAGTCGGGGTCTTTTGTGTTTCTTAGAAGTGTGGCCTTCCTGCGTCTTCTACCATGGAGCCCATTTTCATTTAGACAGCGATGGATGGTGCAACTTAAAAAAGTTGAGCTTGAACTTGAATGTAGGCTTGGATCATTTTTTATGCTTTCCTTGTTTTTTTCACAATTAAAAAAATCATCCTCTTCATTCTTGGGCCAACGATCCACATGCGATCCATCCATGTCCAGCAATTTTGGATATAGTCCTGTGGGCCTTAATCATCTTAATATTGGCAGCTCACAGGCACATAAAGCTCTTTAGAGATAATCTTGTAGCCTTTATGTTGACCCAGCTAGGATATGACTTTCCTTAGACAACTCTCTGTTTTTTTTCTCTTTTTCATGTTCAGTGACACAAAACAGCAGTGTGCACTTTTCTCCATTTAAACAAGCTGAATGAGTGATTATTTGATTAAAAACACAATTTAAAACGAATTTATAGACAGTAGTCTGCTTGATGTATCACTACAATACAATTATTTAATTTAACTTCTATAGGGTATCTATAATATTTTCCAGACCATTTTGAAATGTCTCTATAGAATGATAAAGAAATCCATTCTATTCACAGCTTTTTGTTTTGTTCCATTGCAAAACAAAGACATGCATGTATGGATGATAAAATACATTTTATTTTTGACACTTTTCAGAATCAGAATCAAAGATTTATATATTGCCAAGTAAGTTTTACCAAACAATATTTTTTTTCTGGTCTGTTGGTGCATGTCTTATTTGTACATACATCAAAGGAATGTAAACATGTTTTACCTTTAACCCATTTACTCCTAAAACGCCTGCTAAAAACGCCTATAAAAACCTATGGTATTCTAGGATGAACATCATTATCTCCTGAGGGTTTTCTGAAAAAATACTAAGAATTGTCCACGTCTACCAAAACCTTAATATCTAAGCCTCTGTAGCACACAGAAACATGAAATAAAATTCATTTTAAAGGTAGGAATCACAGGTTTTATTATATCATGCTCTCTTAGCACTAACATACCAACACATTTTTCAAAAAATTTTCAAAATCAGATGGAGAATAAAAAAGAAACAAATCAATTATATAAAATATATGAAATCACATTTTAAACATGCCAACACACTGAACAAGGCATCTTGTTATGATATAGAGGTGGGGAAAGTCCTGAGGTTGAACTGGGAACAGTCTCTGAGCTCCATGGCTCACATCTCTCCTCTGGCTGTTGAACAGCATTATCCTCACACGGACAGACACAAAGACACACTGACTGA